>JAJUPC010000638.1:0-149182 GCA_023614405.1 Avena insularis | reverse complement strand
AGGCATCATGTGATGATCGGGTGTTTTCAACTCTACGCTTTCATACAACGGGTGTAAGACAGTTTTACACACGCAAATACTAAGGTTCTTACTTGACGAGCCTAGCATGTATGCACATGGTCTCGAACACGGACCGAAAGGTTAAGCATGAGTCATATAGTTGATATGATGCCCATATAGATGCTCTCCTTTGAAGCTACACCGACTCACGTGATGATCGGACTTGGTGTAGTGGATTTGGTTCATGTAATCACCAAAAGGACACGAGGGATGTCGTTTTTGAGTGGGAGTTCATTAGTAATTTGGATTAGTCGAACTCAATCTATCATAAACTTAGTCTAAATATACTTTACAAATTCTATTGTAGATGGCACCACCTACTTTTAATTTCAATGTGTTCATGGAGAAAGAGAAACTTGCTGCGAATGGTAGCAACTTCACCAACTAGGCTATGAATTTGAGGATTCTCCTCACTGCTGCACAAAAGCAATATGTGCTAGATGCGCCGCCTAGGCCCCCCACCAGCTCCTGATGCCCCTGACGAGGAAAAGAACATCTATATAACTCGTCAGGAGGACCACAACTTAGCTCATTGCGGCATACTGTATGGGCTAGAGCCAGAACTTCGAAAACGTTTCGAAAATGGCAATGCCTTTGATACCATGGGAGAATTGAAAATGATTTTCGATACCCATGCTGCCATAGAGAGTTATAATGCTACAGAAAAGTTCTTTAGCTGCATGATGGAGGAAAACAACTCCGTTAGTGAGCACGTACTCAAAATGTCTGGGTACGCCGATAAGCTTGTGTCCTTGGGAATAACGATTCCCATTGACTTAGGCATACATCATGTTCTCCAATCTCTGCCACCTAGCTACAAGAGTTTCGTGATGAACTATAATATGCAGGGCATGAAGAAGTCTCTTCCCGAGCTTCTGTCAATGCTTAAGACTGCAGAAGTGCAGATTAGGAAAGAACATCAAGTGTTGATGATCAATAGGACCACCGGTTTCAAGAAGGACAAGAAATGCAAGCACAAGGGAAAGAAGGGTGGCAAGGCTGTTGCCACGCCTGAAAAGAAACCCCAAGCTGGCCCTAAGTCTGACACCGAGTGCTACTATTACAAGGGGACTGGCCATTGGAAGCGCAACTGTCCCAAGTATTTGGCGGACAAGAAGTTCGGCAAGGCAAACAAAGGTATATGTGATATACATGTTATTGATGTGTACTTGACTAGTACTCGCAGTAGCACCTGGGTATTTGATACGGGATCGGTTGCTAATATATGTAACTCGGTTCAGGGGCTGCGGAACAAGCAACAACTAGCAAGGGATGAGGTCACGATGCGGGTTGGCAATGGATCAAGAGTTGATGTGATCGCCGTCGGAACGCTGCCTCTCCATATGCCATCGGGATTAGTTATAAACCTAAATAATTGTTCTTTGGTGCCTGCACTGAGCATGAACATTGTATCCGGATCGTGTTTGATGCAAAGTGGTTATTCATTTAAGTCTGAAAACAATGGTTGTTCGATTTATATGAATAATATCTTTTGTGGTCATGCACCTATGTTGAATGATTTATTTCTGTTGGATCTCGATAGTAGTATTACGCATATTCATAATGTTGATGCTAAAAGGATTAAACTTGATAATGATATATCTACATATATGTGGCACTGCCGTCTAGGTCATATTGGCGTTAAACGCATGAAGAAACTCCATTCTGATGGACTTTTGGAATCACTTGATTTTGAATCATTTGATACATGTGAGCCATGCCTTATGGGCAAGATGACTAGAACGCCGCTTTTCCGTTCAATGGAACAGGCGATGATCTATTGGAAATCATATATACTGATGTGTGGACCAATGAGTGTGTCATTGCCGAGGTGGATATCGTTATTTTGTTACTTTCACGGATGATTTGAGTAGATACGGGTATATCTATTTGATGAAACACAAGTCTGAAACTTTTGAAAAGTTCAAGGAATTTCAGAATGAAGTGGAAAATCATCGTAACAAAAAGATCAAATTTCTGCGGTCCGACCATGGAGGAGAGTATCTTAGTTACGAGTTTAGCACACATATGAAAGACTGTGGAATAGTTTCACAACTCACGCCACGGAACACCACAACGTAATGGTGTGTCGAACGTCAGAATCGTACTTTTATTGGATATGGTTCGATCTATGATGTCTCCGGATGACTTGCCACCGCTATTTTGGAGTTATGCAATCGAAACCACTACATTCACTTTAAATAGGGCACCATCTAAATCTGCTGAAAAGACACCAGATGAATTATGGTTTGGAAACAAACCTAAGCTGTCATTTCTTGAAGTTTGGGGATGCGATGTTTATGTGAAGAAACTTCAACCGGATAAAGTCGAACCCAAAGCGGAAAAATGCGTCTTCATAGGATACCCTAAGGAAACTATTGGGTATACCTTCTACCACAGATCCGAGGGCAAGGTCTTTGTTGCCAAGAATGGATCCTTTCTTGAGAAGGAGTTTCTGAAAGGTGTGAGTAGTCGGAAGGTAGAACTCAAGAGGTTATTGAACCTTCTCTTCATGAAATGGCGAGTAGCGCAGCTCCGTGTTGTTTCGGAGTTGACTTCACCTAATGAAGAGAGAGCTAATGATATTGATCATGGAACTCGAAAGAGGACAAGATCGAACCTCGCAGTCAAGGTGACATGTGCAGCCCTGAATCGTATGGCAATCCTGTTATGAATTTCATGATTGATGAAATGGATGATCCCGCGACATATGAAGAAGCGATGATGAGCCCGGATTCCAACAAATGGCTAGAAGCCATGAACCGAGATGGAATCCATGTACGAGAACCAAGTTTGGAACTTGGTGGACTTACCTCACAACCGAAAAGGCCATTGAGAATAAATGGATTTTCAAAAGAAAACTGATGCTGATGGTAATGTGACCATCTATAAGGCTCGACTTTGTCGCAAAGGGTTTCGACAAATTCAAGGAGTGGACTACGATGAGACATTCTCTCCGTAGCGATGCTTAAGTCGGTTAGGATTATGTTAGCAATTGCTGCATATTTCGATTATGAAATATGGCAGATAGATGTCAAAACTGCGTTCCTCAATGGTAAGATTGAAGAAGAGATGTATAAGATACAACCTAAGGGTTTTTTAGATCCTAAGGATGCGAATAAGGTGTGCAAACTTCATCGATCCATCTATGGATCAAGCAAGCATCACGGAGTTGGAATCTCCGCTTGATGAGGTGATCAAAGAGTTTGGATTTGTCCAAACTTATGGAGAGGCTTGTATTTACAAGAAAGTGAGTGAGCAATGTGACATTTCTGATATTATATGTGGATGACATATTATTGATTGAAATGATTTAGATCTTTAAACAAGGTTAAAAGTTATCTAAACAAAGAAATTTTCGATGAAGGACCTTGGTGAAGCTTCATATATATTAGGCATTAAAATCTATAGAGATAGATCAAGACGCCTAATTGGGCTATCGCAGAGTACATACCTTGATAATATATTAAAGAAGTTTAATATGGACGGAAGTAAGAAGGGGTTCTTACCTATGTTGCAAGGCAAGACATTGAGTAAGACTCAAAGTCCGGCTACAACGGAAGAAAGAGAGATAATGGATAGGATCCCCTATGCCTCAGCCATAGGCTCTATAATGTATGACATGCTATGTAAAAGACCGGATGTGGAACATGATATTAGTTTGTCTAGTAGGTACCAACTGATCCGTGTTCGAACCTCGATAGCGGTCAGGAATATCCTTAAGTACTTGAGAAGAACTAAGGATATGTTTCTTATATACAGAGGTGAAGAAGAGCTAGTCGCTAAGTGTTATGTTGATGCTAGTTTTGACACTGATCCGGATGACTCTAAGTCTCAATCCGGATACGATTTCTCTTGAATGGAGCAGCGATTAGTTGGAGGAGTTCCAAACAACCTGTGGTGGCTGGATCAACAACGGAGGCGGAATATGTTGTCGCTTCGTAGCAGAAGCGTTTGGATGAAAGAGTTCATTACGAACCGGGTGTGGTTCCCAGTGCGTTGGACCCGATGGTGATCTATTGTGACAACAATGGAGCCATAGCCAACGCAAAGGAACCAAGGTCTCACAAGAATTCCAAGCATATTAAGCGCCGGTTTCACTCCATTCGCGAACATGTCAAGGATGGAGATATAAAGATTTAGAAGTGCACACGGACCTGAATGTAGCAGATCCGCTGACTAAAGTACTCCCTAGGGCAAAACATGATCAACAGTAACTCCATGGGTGTTAGATTTATCACTATGTGAACTAGATTATTGTCTCTAGTGCAAGTGGGAGACTGAAGGAAATATGCCCTGAGAGGCAATAATAAAGTTGTTATTATGTATTCCTTGTATATGATAGATGTTTATTTTACATGCTATAATTGTATTGATAGGAAACATCAATACATGTGTGTTTAATAAACAAAAAGGGTTCCTAGTCATGCCTCTCTTATAGACTAGCTTGTTGATTAACAAGATGATCCAGGTTTCCTGATCATGGACATTGGATGTTGTTAATAACAAGGTCACACCATTGGTGGAATGATGTGATGAACATTCATCCGAAGTATAGCATTACGATCAAGTCATTGTGTTTATATTGCTATAACATCATACGAAGTAATCTTTATCCTTAGACCATGAGATCATGTTAACTGCTAACACCGGAAGAGTATCTTGATAACATCAAACGTCACACCGTAACATGGTGACTATAAAGATGGGTTCAGTGCTACGAAGGGGTTATGTTGAGGCTCATGGATCAAGAGTGGAATTTGTCAATCCAGATGACGGATAGATATACTCTGGGCCCTCTCAGTGATATCACATTAGGATAGCTTGCAAGAAAGTGATGTGATCACTAGAATGTTATATCACGGGAACAAGAAAATAGTGCATGTCGGTAATGAGATCAAACTAGGTATGGAGATACCGATGATCGAATCTTGGACATGTAATATATCGAGAGACAAAGGGATTTAGTTACAAGTGTTAAAGGTTCTCACGATCACAGGAGTCATCGTTGAATGTGTAGGAGTCAGTACGGATCTCTAGGTCCCGCTGCTGATTATTGATCGGAGAAGGGTCTCGATCATGTCTGCATTATTCGTGAACCGTAGGGTGGCACACTTAAGAGTTACCGGACACCATTTTGGAGCACATATGTTTCAGACGAGAGAATTGCAAAGCGTAGGAATTGTTTCAATAGAAACCGGAAATTGTTTCGGGTGAAATTGCAGAAGGTGGTTCTGCATGTGATATTGAATATTGCAAGGGGCTATCTGTGAATGTTTGTTATTAAAGTAATTAACAAAATTCTGAATAAATTTAATAAAAGAGTTTTATTAAATGAGAGAGCATTAAATTTGGAGAAACTTAATGCATTTAAAGTGGAGACTTTAAAAGGGAATGTGAAGAGGCATTTTAATGTGGAGGAGTTACCACCACATGAATGGGGGAGGTGAGGGGTCACCCCCATGCGCCACCATGGAGAGAGGGGCACCCTCCTCCTATAAAAGGCCACCCATTCCTCCTTCATCCTCACACCTCCTTGTGAAGGATCTCTCTCCCCTCTAGAATTATTCCCCATGGTCTCAGATTAGCGAGATACATGTTCCGGTGGCATTTCGCTTGAAGGAGTTGTTGCTCACTGGATCGCTGAGCGAGGAGGTGGAGGTTGTCCGGTGGCTTGAACGTGTGGGAGTGCGGATGCGCTGCTGAGTAAGGCGCGCCGACTTCCTCACGATCTTGAGATCGGCAAGTGTACGACTACATCAACCACGAGTTCCTACTCGTTAACAAAGCTCGTTGTCTTCGAGGGTAAGTTCTCTATGGATGTATGTCCACCCGTTTGCTTTGTACCTAGTAGATAGATCTTGGCGTGTAGTTCACACCGTAGGAATTTTTTTGTTTTCTATGCTGCGGACCCAACAGGAGGAAAGGGCAAATAATGGAGGTGTATTAGAATATGAAGAAGTTGTAGGGGTGATTGAGGATATTATTGAGGATCTTTCGGCTAACTGCAGGAGAAATAATAAATCCCTGCCAATTTCATCTTTGTACGATTCTCCGGATAAAAGGTAAGCTTAAAAATTGTTTTATTTGCCATTTTATCATTTTTTTATCCTCATCAACTGATGCTTAATGCAACGTGGGCTAGCAGACTAATAAGAGGAGCAGAAAGATGCGGGCACAGTAACGTCGTATGTTGAATTATATCATTGAAACTAAACTAGCCGTGTCGTCTTTATTTATATCTGGCGTGTGCAATGTGTCTGTGGTGGGGTCATGTGGACCAGATTACAATTTTTTAAATATTATTACATTAATTTTTTACCTGCGTTTGGACGCGGCTACTAGTTCTCATCTCCCTTGCATTCCCATCTCCTCCGGCACCTGCAATTATGGTCGTGCTATATCAAGTAGCGTAGTCAGTCAGATTGTCCCATCAGGTGTGAACGCAATAACTTTGTTTGTTCAGAATTTGACGACTTTTGATTAGTTTAAAAGAAAGAGAAACCTAAAACATGTATCTAGACATGTTTTCGGTATATGCACATTTATTAAATATCTAAAAAACCTAAGTCAGTTATATCTGGACAGGAGTAGTACACTATTACAACACGCTCGATCCCTTCTCCTCTAGCGCACTCCAAATTATGGCTATGCCATCAAGTGCTAGGAGCAGAGTCAGCATATTGTCCCATCAGATATGCCAGGAACGCGCGGACTTTATTTTCAGGATCGGATGAGTTTCGATCGACTAGTTTCAAAGACAAAGACAACTAAACATGGCCAACATATATAGATTATGACGATAATCGACCATGACTCAAGTGACCCAGATCCAAAGAGCGCATTAAGATACCATACATAGATTTAATTTATGCTTAAGTGGCCCTAATTGACTATGACGCTCCTGTAGTCTCCATCATTGACGACGTTGTCCGTGTCGCCGCCAGCCTGCTCCGCGTCGAAATCGATGCCGACGTTCCCGGCAACGTTCCTCCTCCTCATGGATTCTTCACGGCGCGCTGCATCGATAACGGTGGAGGTCGTACGCCAGCACCGCCTAAGCGCCACCTCCTTCAGGTTGCGCGCAGATCCGGTGGATCTCCGCCGGTGGGTTCTCGCATACCAATCAACACAGCCCGCCTTCTTGAACAACTTTCACCAAGACGTGCCAGACGAAAGTATCGCGCCATTGCCCTCTTCCGCCCGACAGCGGCGCTTCCTCGACCGCTTAACACGTTGTCGCGCAAGAGCGCGCAACAGAAACCCGGCGAGCTGAGCTCGAAGCCGGAAGCCTCGCGAATGGCGCGAGTATGTCATAGTGGGCGAACATCTGAGCCTCGTGCAAGCTGAGTATGGGCCTCTCCCTCTCCATGGCAATGAGGGAACATGATCTGATCTTCGGCCCCAAGGTTAAGGGGATAAGGGCAAGGACGTAGGCCCTGCGTCATTGCCACTGCCAATTAGTTCGCAGAACAGACTTCTCATGGATCGCCCTCGCGAAGGACATCACTATCATCCACGCACCCCGATCCAACGACGCCTAACAATCGGAGATCGGGTCTTCTAGAAGCCTGAAGCGTTGCCGGTTAGCTCGCATCCCGATTGTTTGTACAACGGCCAGAGTTGAAAATAATACAAATTTCAATCACACTGGTGGATAAATATGTGGTCTCTGAAGAGAACACACATCCAATGACTCTAGCTGTGGTTAATGAGAAGAACACACATTTCAATGACACCGGTGGATCCATATGTGGTATGTGAAAAGAATAGTCATGAAATAACTCTAGTTGTTGTTAGTAAAAAGAACACACATGCAATGACACTGGTGGATCCATAGGTGGATTGTGAAAAGAACACACATGCAATGACACTGGTGGATCCATATGTGGTATGTGAAAAGAACACACATGCAATGACTCTGCTTGTTGTTAGTAACAAGAACACACATGAAATGACACTGCTAAATCCATGTGTGGTATCTGAAGAGAACACACATTCAATGACACCGGTGGATCCATATGTGGTATGTGAAAAGAACACACATGAAATGACTCCAGCTGTTGTTAATAAAAAGAACACACATGCAATGACACTGGTGGATCCATATGTGGTATGTGAAAATAACACACATGCAATGACTCTAGTTATTGTTAGTAAAAAGAACACACATGCAATGACACTGGTGGATCCATAGGTGGATTGTGAAAAGAACACACATGCAATGACACAGGTTGTTGTTAGTAAAAAGAATACACATGCAATGACACTGGTGGATCCATGTATGGTCTCTGAAGAGAACACACATTTCAATGACTCTGGTTGTTGTTAGTAAAAAGAACACACATGCAATGACACTGGTGGATCCATGTGTGGTCTCTAAAGAGAACACACATGCAATGACTCTGGTTGTTGCTAGTAAAAAGAGCACACATGCAATGACACTGGTGGATCCATATGTGGTATGTGAAAAGAACGCATATACAATGACTCTGGTTGTTGTTAGTAAAAAGAACACACATGCAATGACACTAGTGGATCCATAGGTGGATTGTGAAAAGAGCACACATGCAATGACTCTGGTTGTTCCATATGTGGTATGTGAAAAGAACACACATGCAATGACTCTAGTTGTTGTTAGTAAAAGGAACACACATGTAATGCCACTGGTGGATCCATGTGTGGTCTCCGAAGAGAACACACATTTCAATGACACTGGTGGATCCATATGTGGTATGTGAAAAGAACAGACATGAAATGACTCCTGTTGTTGTTAGTAAAAAGAACACACATGCAATGACACTAGTGGATTCATAGGTGGAGTGTGAAAAGAACACACATGCAATGACACTGGTGGATCCATATGTGGTACGTGAAAAGAACACACATGCAATGACTCTAGTTGTTGTTAGTAGAAAGAACACACATGCAATGACACTGGTGGATCCATGTGTGGTCTCTGAAGAGAACACACATTTCAATGACTCTGGTGGATCCATATGTGGTATGTGAAAAGAACACACGTGAAATGACTCTGGTCGTTGTTAGTAAAAAAGCACACATGCAATGACACTGGTGCATCCATAGGTGGATTGTGAAAACAACACACATGCAATGAGACTGGTGGATCCATATGTGGTATGTAAAAAGAACACACATTTCAATGACTCTGGTTGTTATTAGTAAAAAGAACACACATGCAATGACACTGGTGGATCCATAGGTGGATTGTGAAAAGAGCACACATGCAATGAAACTGGTGGATCCATATGTGGTACGTGAAAAGAACACACATGCAATGACTCCTGTTGTTGTTAGTAAAAAGAACACACATGCAATGACACTAGTGGATTCATAGGTGGAGTGTGAAAAGAACACACATGCAATGACACTGGTGGATCCATATGTGGTACGTGAAAAGAACACACATGCAATGACTCTAGTTGTTGTTAGTAGAAAGAACACACATGCAATGACACTGGTGGATCCATGTGTGGTCTCTGAAGAGAACACACATTTCAATGACTCTGGTTGTTGTTAGTAAAAAGAACACACATGCAATGACACTGGTGGATCCATGTGTGGTCTCTAAAGAGAACACACATGCAATGACTCTAGTTGTTGTTAGTAAAAAGAGCACACATGCAATGAAACTGGTGGATCCATATGTGGTATGTGAAAAGAACACACATGCAATGACTTTGGTTGTTGTTAGTAAAAAGAACACACATGCAATGACACTGGTGGATCCATATGTGGTATGTGAAAAGAACACACATTTCAATGACTCTGGTTGTTGTTAGTAAAAAGAACACACATGCAATGACACTGGTGGATCCATAGGTGGATTGTGAAAAGAGCACACATGCAATGAAATTGGTGGATCCATATGTGGTATGTGAAAAGCACACCCATGCAATCACTCCAGTTGTTGTTATAAAAAGAATACACATGTAATAACACTGGTGGATCCATGTGTGGTCTCTGAAGAGAACACACATTTCAATGACGCTGGTGGATCCATATGTGGTATGTGAAAAGAACACACATGCAATGACACTAGTTGTTGTTAGTAAAAAGAACACACATGCAATGACACTGGTGGATCCATGTGTGGTCTCTGAAGAGAACACACATTTCAATGACTCTGGTTGTTGTTAGTAAAAAGAACACACATGCAATGACACTGGTGGATCCATTGTGGTCTCTGAAGAGAACACACATGCAATGACTCTGGTTGTTGTTAGTAAAAAGAAGACACATGCAATGACACTAGTGGATCCATATTTGGTATGTGAAAAGAACACACATTTCAATGACTCTGGTTGTTGTTAGTAAAATGAACACACATGCAATGACACTGGTGGATCCATAGGTGGATTGTGAAAAGAGCACACATGCAATGACACTGGTGGATCCATATGTGGTATGTGAAAAGAACACACATGCAATGACTCCAGTTGTTGTTAGTAAAAAGAACACACATGTAATGACACTGGTGGATCCATGTGTGGTCTCTGAAGAGAACACACATTTCAATGACACTGGTGGATCCATATGTGGTATGTGAAAAGAACAGACATGAAATGACACTGGTGGATCCATAGGTGGATTGTGAAAAGAATACACATGCAATGACACCAGTGGATCCATATGTGGTATGTGAAAAGAACACACATGCAATGACACTGGTTGTTGTTAGTAAAAAGAACACACATGCAATGACACTGGTGGATCCATGTCTGGTATCTAAAGAGAACACACATTTCAATGACTTTGGTTGTTGTTAGTAAAAAGAACACACATGGAATGACACTGGTGGATCCATGCGTGGTCTCTGAAGAGAACACACATGCAATGACTCTGGTTGTTGTTAGTAAAAAGAGCACACATGCAATGACACTGGTGGATCTATATGTGGTGTGTGAAAAGAACACACATGCAATGACTCCAGTTGTTCTTAGTAAAAAAAACACATGTAATGACACTAGTGGATCCATATGTGGTATGTGAAAAGAACAGACATGAAATGACTCCTGTTGTTGTTAGTAAAAATAACACACATGCAATGACACTAGTGGATTCATAGGTGGATTGTGAAATGAACACACATGCAATGACACTGGTGGATCCATATGTGGTATGTGAAAAGAACACACATGCAATGACTCTGGTTGTTGTTAGTAGAAAGAACACACATGCAATGACACTGTTGGATCCATGTGTGGTATTTTAAGAGAACACACATTTCAATGACTCTGGTTGTTAGTAAAAAGAACACACATGCAATGACACTGGTGGATCCATGTGTGGTCTCTAAAGAGAACACACATGCAATGACTCTAGTTGTTGATAGTAAAAAGAGCACACATAAAATGACACTGGTGGATCCATATGTGGAATGTGAAAAGAACACACATGCAATGACTCTAGTTGTTGTTAGTAAAAAGAACACACATGCAACGACACTGGTGGATCCATATGTGGTATGTGAAATGAACACACATTTCAATGACTGGTTGTTGTTAGTAAAAAGAACACACATGCAATGACACTGTGGTATCCATAGGTGGACTGTGAAAAGAGCACACATGCAATGAAACTGGTGGATCCATATGTGGTATGTGAAAAGAACACACATGCCATCACTCAGCTTGTTGTTAGTAAAAAGAACACACATGTAATAACATCAGGATCCATGTGTGGTCTCAAGAGAACACATTTCAATGACACTGTGGATCCATATGTGGTATGTGAAAAGAACAACATGAAATGACTCCAGTTGTTGTTAGTAAAAAGAACACACATGCAATGACACTGGTGGATCCATAGGTGGATTATGAAAAGAACACACATGTAATGACACTGGTGGATCCATATGTGGTATGTGAAAAGAACACACATGCAATGACTCGTTGTTGTTAGTAACAAGAACACACATGCAATAACACTGTGGATCCATGCGTGGTCTCAAGAGAACACCCTTCAATGACTCTGGATATTCTTAGTAAAAAGAACACACATGCAATGACATCAGGATCCATGTGTGGTCTCTGAAGAGAACACACATGCAATGAATCTTGTTGTTGTTAGTAAAAAGAACACACATGCAATGGCACTGGTGGATCCATATGTGGTATGTGAAAAGAACACACATTTCAATGACTCTGGTTGTTGTTAGTAAAAAGAACACACATGCAATGACACTGGTGGATCCATAGGTGGATTGTGAAAAGAACACACATGCAATGAAAGGTGGATCCATATGTGGTATGTGAAAAGAACACACATGCAATCACTCCAGTTGTTGTTATAAAAAGAACACACATGTAATAACACTGGTGGATCCATGTGTGGTCTCTGAAGAGAACACACATTTCAATGACACTAGTGGATCCATATGTGGTATGTGAAAAGAACACACATGCAATGACACTGGTTGTTGTTAGTAAAAAGAACACACATGCAATGACATCAGGGATCCATGTGTCTCTCAAGAGAACACATTTCAATGACTCGTTGTTGTTAGTAAAAAGAACACACATGCAATGACATCAGGATACATGTGTTGTCTCTGAATAGAACACACATGCAATGACTCTGGTTGTTGTTAGTAAAAAGAAGACACATGCAATGACACTAGTGGACCCATATGTGGTATGTGAAAAGAACACACATTTCAATGACTCTGGTTGTTGTTAGTAAAACGAACACACATGCAATGACACTGGTGGATCCATAGGTGGATTGTGAAAAGAGCACACGTGCAATGACACTGGTGGATCCATATGTGGTATGTGAAAAGAACACACATGAAATGACTCCAGTTGTTGTTAGTAAAAAGAACACACATGTAATGACACTGGTGGATCCATGTGTGGTATCTGAAGAGAACACACATTTCAATGACACTGGTGGATCCATATGTGGTATGTGAAAAGAACAGACATGAAATGACTCCTGTTGTTGTTAGTAAAAAGAACACACATGCAATGACACTAGTGGATTCATAGGTGGATTGTGAAAAGAACACACATGCAATGACACTGGTGGATCCATATGTGGTATGTGAAAAGAACACACATTTCGATGACTGTTGTTGTTAGTAAAAAGAACACACATGCAATGACACTGGTGGATCCATAGGTGGATTGTGAAAAGAGCACACATGCAATGAAACTGGTGGATCCATATGTGGTATGTGAAAAGAACACACATGCAATCACTCCAGTTGTTGTTAGTAAAAAGAACACACATGTAATAACACTTGTGGATCCATGTGTGTTCTCTGAAGAGAACACACATATCAATAACACTGGTGGATCCATATGTGGTATGTGAAAAGAACAGTCATGAAATGACTCCAGTTGTTGTTAGTAAAAAGAACACACATGCAATGACATCAGGATCCATGTGTGGTCTCTGAAGAGAACACACATTTCAATGACTCTGGTTGTTGTTAGTAAAAAGAACACACATGCAATGACACTGGTGGATCCATGTGTGGTCTGTGAAGAGAACACACATGCAATGACTCTGCTTGTTGTTAGTAAAAACAACACACATGCAATGACACTAGTGGATCCATATGTGGTATGTGAAAAGAACACATATTTCAATGACTCTTGTTGTTGTTAGTAAAACGAACACACATGCAATGACACTGGTGGATCCATAGGTGGATTGTGAAAAGAGCACACATGCAATGACACTGGTGGATCCATATGTGGTATGTGAAAAGAACACACATGCAATGACTCCAATTGTTGTTAGTAAAAAGAACACACATGTAATGACACTGGTGGATCCATGTGTGGTCTCAGAAGAGAACACACATTTCAATGACCCTGGTGGATCCATATGTGGTATAGGAAAAGAACACACATGCAATGACTCTGCTTGTTGTTAGTAGAAAGAACACACATGCAATGACACTGGTGGATCCATGTGTGGTCTCTGAAGAGAACACGCATGCAATGACTCTGGTTGTTGTTAGTAAAAAGAGCACACATGCGATGACACTAGTGGATCCATGTGTGGTCTCTAAAGAGAACACACATGCAATGACTCTGGTTGTTGCTAGTAAAAAGAGCACACATGCAATGACACTGGTGGATCCATATGTCGTATGTTAAAAGAACACACATGCAATGACTCTGGTTGTTGTTAGTAAAAAGAACACACATGCAATGGCACTGGTGGATCCATAGGTGGATTGTAAAAAGACACACATGCAATGACTATGGTTGTTCCATATGTGGTATGTGAAAAGAACAGACATGCAATGACTCCAGTTGTTGTTAGTAAAAAGAACACACATGTAATGACATCAGGATCCATGTGTGGTCTCTGAAGAGAACACACATTTCAATGACACTGGTGGATCCATATGTGGTATGTGAAAAGAACAGACATGAAATGACTCCTGTTGTTGTTAGTAAAAAGAACACAAAGCGAATGACACTAGTGGATTCATAGGTGGATTGTGAAAAGAACACACATGCAATGACACTGGTGGATCCATATGTGGTATGTGAAAAGAACACACATTTCAATGACTCTGGTTGTTGTTAGTAAAAATAACACACATGCAATGACACTGGTGGATCCATAGGTGGATTGTGAAAAGAGCACACATGCAATGAAACTGTGGATCCATATGTGGTATGTGAAAAGAACACACATGCAATCACTCAGCTTGTTGTTAGTAAAAAGAACACACATGTAATAACACTGGATCCATGTGTGTTCTCTGAAGAGAACACATTTCAATAACACTGTGGATCCATATGTGGTATGTGAAAAGAACAACATGAAATGAACCAAGTTGTTGTTAGTTAAAAGAACACACATGTAATGACACTGGTGGATCCATGTGTGGTCTCTGAAGAGAACACACATTTCAATGACCCTGGTGGATCCATATGTGGTATGTGAAAAGAACACACATGCAATGACTCGTTGTTGTTAGTAGAAAGAACACACATGCAATGACATCATGGATCCATGTGTTGTCTCTCAAGAGAACACGCATGCAATGACTCGTTGTTGTTAGTAAAAAGAACACACATGGAATGACACTAGTGGATCCATGTGTGGTCTCTAAAGAGAACACACATGCAATGACTCGTTGTTGCTAGTAAAAAGAGCACACATGCAATGACACCGTGGATCCATATGTCGTATGTTAAAAGAACACACATGCAATGACTCGTTGTTGTTAGTAAAAAGAACACACATGCAATGACACTGGTGGATCCATAGGTGGAAATTGAAAACAGCACACATGCAATGACTCTGGTTGTTCCATATAAGGTATGTGAAAAGAACACACAAGCAATGACTCCCGTTGTTGCTAGTAAAAAGAACACACATGTAATGACACTGATGGATCCATATGTGGTCTCAAGAGAACACACATTTCAATGACACTTATGGATCCATATGTGGTATCATAAAAGAACAGTCATGAAATGACTCGCTTGTTGTGAGTAAAAAGAAAACACATGCAACGAGACCTGTGGATCCATAGGTGGATTGTGAAAAGAACACACATGCAATGACTCGATGGATCCATATGTGGCATGTGAAAGGAACACACATGCAATGACTCTGTTGTTGTTAGTAACAAGTACACACATGCAATAACACTGGTGGATCCATGTGTGTCTCAAGAGAACGCACATTTCAATGACTCGTGGATCCATATGTATGTGAAAAGAACACACATGAAATGACTCTGGGTGTTGTTAGTAAAAAAGCACACATGCAATGACACCCCTGGATCCATATGTGGTATGTGAAAAGAACACACATGCAATGACACTGGTTGTTGTTAGTAAAAAGAACACACATGCAATGAAACTGGTGGATCCATGTGTGGTCTCTAAAGAGAACACAAATTTCAATGACTCTGGTTGCTGTTAGTAAAAAGAACACACATGCAATGACACTGGTGGATCCATGTGTCGTCTCTGAAGAGAACACACATTTCAATGACTCTTGTTGTTGTTAGTAAAAAGAACACACATGCAATGAGACTGGTGGATCCATAGGTGGATTGTGAAAAGAACACACATGCAATGACACTGTGGATTCATATGTGGCGTGAAAAAGAACACACATGCAATGACTCCGTTGTTGTTAGTAACAAGGACACACATGCAATAACACTGATGGATCCATGTGTGGTCTCTAAAGAGAACGCACATTTCAATGACTCTGGTGGATCCATATGTTGTATGTGAAAAGAACACACATGAAATGACTCTGGTTGTTGTTAAAAAAAAAGCACATGCAATGAAACTGGTGCATCCATAGGTGGATTGTGAAAAGAACACACATGCGATGACACTAGTTGTTGTTAGTAAAAAGAACACACATGCAATGAAACTAGTGGATCCATGTGTGGTCTCTGAAGAGAACACACATTTCAATGATTCGTTGTTGTTAGTAAAAAGAACACACATGCAATGACACTGGTGGATCCAAGTGTGGTCTTTGAAGAGAACACACATGCAATGACTCTGGTTGTTGTGAGTAAAAAGAACACACATGCAATGACACTGGTGGATCCATATGTGGTATGTGAAAAGAACACACATTTCATTGACTCTGGTTGTTAGTAAAAAGAACACACATGCAATGACACTGTGGATCCATAGGTGGATTGTGAAAAGAGCACACATGCAATGACACTGTGGATCCATATGTGGTATGTGAAAAGAACACACATGCAATGACTCCAGTTGTTGTTAGTAAAAAGAACACACATGTAATGACACTAGTGGATCCATGTGTGGTCTCTAAAGAGAACACATTTCAATGGCACTGTGGATCCATATGTTGTAATGTGAAAAGAACAATCATGAAATGACTCAGTTGTTGTTAGTAAAAAGAACACACATGCAATGACACTGTAGATCCATAGGTGGATTGTGAAAAGAACAAACATGCAATGACACTGGTGGATCCATATGTGGCATGTGAAAAGAACACATGCAATGACACTGTTGTTGTTAGTAACAAGAACACACATGCAATAACATCAGGATCCATGTGTGGTATCTAAAGAGAACACACATTTCAATGACTCTGGTTGTTGTTAGTAAAAAGAACACACATGCAATGCCACTGGTGGATCCATGTGTGGTCTCTGAAGAGAACACGCATGCAATGACTCTGGTTGTTGCTAGTAAAAAGAGCACACATGCAATGACACTGGTGGATCCATTTTTGGGATGTGAAAGGAACACACATGCAATGACTCGTTGTTGTTAGTAAAAGAACACACATGCAATGGCACTGGTGGATCCATAGGTGGATTGTAAAAAGAGCACACATGCAATGACTACGGTTGTTCCATATGTGGTATGTGAAAAGAACAGACATGCAATGACTCCAGTTGTTGTTAGTAAAAAGAACACACATGTAATGACACTGGTGGATCCATATGTGGTCTCTAAAGAGAACACACATTTCAATGACTCTTATGGATCCATATGTGGTATGATAAAAGAACAGTCATGAAATGACTCTAGTTGTTGTGAGTAAAAAGAAAACACATGCAACAAGACTGGTGGATCCATAGGTGGATTGTGAAAAGAACACACATGCAATGACTCTGATGGATCCATATATGGCATGTGAAAGGAACACACATGCAATGACTCTGGTTGTTGTTAGTAAAAAGAACACACATGCAATGACACTGGTGGATCCATGTGTGGTCTCTAAAGAGAACACAAATTTCAATGACTCTGGTTGTTGTTAGTAAAAAGAACACACATGCAATGACACTGGTGGATCCATGTGTGGTCTCTGAAGAGAAAACACATTTCAATGACTGTTGTTGTTGTTAGTAAAAAGAACACACATGCAATGAGACTGGTGGATCCATAGGTGGATTGTGAAAAGAACACACATGCAATGACACTCGTGGATCCATATGTGGCGTGTGAAAAGAACACACATGCAATGACTCTGGTTGTTGTTAGTAACAAGGACACACATGCAATAACACTGATGGATCCATGTGTGGTCTCCGAAGAGAACACACATTTCAATAACTCTGGTGGATCCATATGTGGTATGTGAAAAGAACACACATGAAATGAATCTGGTTGTTGTTAGTAAAAAAAGCACACATGCAATGACACTGGTGCATCCATAGGTGGATTGTGAAAAGAACACACATGCGATGACACTAGTTGTTGTTAGTAAAAAGAACACACATGCAATGAAACTAGTGGATCCATGTGTGGTCTCTGAAGAGAACACACATTTCAATGACTCTGGTTGTTGTTAGTAAAAAAGAACACACATGCAATGACACTGGTGGATCCAAGTGTGGTCTTTGAAGAGAACACACATGCAATGACTCTGGTTTTTGTTAGTAAAAAGAACACACATGCAATGACACTGGTGGATCCATATGTGGTATGTGAAAAGAACACACATTTCAATGACTTTGGTTATTAGTAAAAAGAACACACATGCAATGACACTGGTGGATCCATATGTGGTATGTGAAAAGAACACACATGCAATGACTCCAGTTGTTGTTAGTAAAAAGAACACACATGTAATGACACTAGTGGATCCATGTGTGGTCTCTAAAGAGAACACATATTTCAATGGCACTGGTGGATCCATATGTGGTATGTGAAAAGAACAGTCATGAAATGACTCCAGTTGTTGTTAGTAAAAAGAACACACATGCAATGACACTGGTGGATCCATAGGTGGATTGTGAAAAGAACAAACATGCAATGACACTGGTGGATCCATATGTGGCATGTGAAAAGAACACACATGCAATGACTCTGGTTGTTGTTAGTAACAAGAATACACATGCAATAACACTGGTGGATCCATGTGTGGTCTATGAAGAGAACACACATTTCAATGACTCTGGTTGTTGTTAGTAAAAAGAACACACATGCAATGACACTGGTGGATCCAAGTGTGGTCTCTAAAGAGAACACACATGCAATGACTCTAGTTGTTGATAGTAAAAAGAGCACACATGCAATGACACTGGTGGATCCATATGTGGTATGTGAAAAGAACACACATGCAATGACTCTGGTTATTGTTAGTAAAAAGAACACACATGCAATGACACTGGTGGATCCATATGTGGTATGTGAAAAGAACACACATTTAAATGACTCTGGTTGTTGTTAGTAAAAAGAACACACATGCAATGACACTGGTGGATCCATAGGTGGATTGTGAAAAGAGCACACATGCAATGAAACTGGTAGATCCATATGTGGTATGTGAAAAGAACACACATGCAATCACTCTAGTTGTTGTTAGTAAAAAGAACACACATGTAATGACACTGGTGGATCCATGTGTGGTCTCTGAAGAGAACACACATTTCAATGACACTGGTGGATCCATATGTGGTATGTGAAAAGAACAATCATGAAATGACTCCAGTTGTTGTTAGTAAAAAGAACACACATGCAATGATAGTGGTGGATCCATAGGTGGATTATGAAAAGAACACACATACAATGACACTGGTGGATCCATATGTGGTATGTGAAAAGAACACACATGCAATGACTCTGGTTGTTGTTAGTAGAAAGAACACACATGCAATGACACTGTTGGATCCATGTGTTGTCTCTGAAGAGAACACGCATGCAATGACTCTGGTTGTTGTTAGTAAAAAGAACACACATGCAATGACACTAGTGGATCCATGTGTGGTCTCTAAAGAGAACACACATGCAATGACTCTGGTTGTTGCTAGTAAAAAGAGCACACATGCAATGACACTGGTGGATCCATATGTCGTATGTTAAAAGAACACACATGCAATGACTCTGGTTGTTGTTAGTAAAAAGAACACACATGCAATGGCACTGGTGGATCCATAGGTGGATTGTAAAAAGAGCACACATGCAATGACTATGGTTGTTCCATATGTGGTATGTGAAAAGAACAGACATGCAATGACTCCAGTTGTTGTTAGTAAAAAGAACACACATGTAATGACACTGGTGGATCCATGTGTGGTCTCTAAAGAGAACACACATTTCAATGACACTTATGGATCCATATGTGGTATCATAAAAGAACAGTCATGAAATGACTCCAGTTGTTGTGAGTAAAAAGAAAACACATGCAACGAGACTGGTGGATCCATAGGTGGATTGTGAAAAGAACACACATGCAATGACTCTGATGGATCCATATGTATGTGAAAGGAACACACATGCAATGACTCTGGTTGTTAGTAACAAGTACACACATGCAATAACACCGGTGGATCCATGTGTGGTGTCTGAAGAGAACGCATTTCAATGACTCTGGTGGATCCATATGTTGTATGTGAAAAGAACACACATGAAATGACTCTGGTTGTTGTTAGTAAAAATAGCACACATGCAATGACACTGGTGGATCCATATGTGGTATGTGAAAAGAACACACATGCAATGACACTGGTTGTTGTTAGTAAAAAGAACACACATGCAATGAAACTGGTGGATCCATGTGTGGTCTCTAAAGAGAACACAAATTTCAATGACTCTGGTTGCTGTTAGTAAAAAGAACACACATTCAATGACAAGTGTGGTTCCATGTGTCGTCTCTTAAGAGTACAAACATTTAAATGACTCTTGTTGTTGTTAGTAAAAAGAACACACATGCAATGAGACTGGTGGATCCATAGGTGGATTGTGAAAAGAACACACATGCAATGACACTCGTGGATTCATATGTGGCGTGTGAAAAGAACACACATGCAATGACTCTGGTTGTTGTTAGTAACAAGGACACACATGCAATAACACTGATGGATCCATGTGTGGTCTCTAAAGAGAACGCACATTTCAATGACTCTGGTGGATCCATATGTTGTATGAAAAGAACACACATGAAATGACTCTGGTTGTTGTTAGTAAAAAAAGCACACATGCAATGAAACTGGTGCATCCATAGGTGGATTGTGAAAAGAACACACATGCGATGACACTAGTTGTTGTTAGTAAAAAGAACACACATGCAATGAAACTAGTGGATCCATGTGGTCTCAAGAGAACACACATTTCAATGATTCTGTTGTTGTTAGTAAAAAGAACACACATGCAATGACACTGGTTGATCAAAGTGTGGTCTTTGAAGAGAACACATGCAATGACTCTGGTTGTTGTGAGTAAAAGAACACACATGCAATGACACTGGATCCATATGTGGTATGTGAAAAGAACACACATTTCATTGACTCTGGTTGTTAGTAAAAAGAACACACATGCAATGACACTGGTGGATCCATAGGTGGACTGTGAAAAGAGCACACATGCAATGACACTGGTGGATCCATATGTGGTATGTGAAAAGAACACACATGCAATGACTCTAGTTGTTGTTAGTAAAAAGAACACACATGTAATGACACTAGTGGATCCATGTGTGGTCTCTAAAGAGAACACATATTTCAATGGCACTGGTGGATCCATATGTTGTACGTGAAAAGAACAGTCATGAAATGACTCCAGTTGTTGTTAGTAAAAAGAACACACATGCAATGACACTGGTAGATCCATAGGTGGATTGTGAAAAGAACAAACATGCAATGACACTGGTGGATCCATATGTGGCATGTGAAAAGAACACACATGCAATGACACTGGTTGTTGTTAGTAACAAGAACACACATGCAATAACACTGGTGGATCCATGTGTGGTATCTAAAGAGAACACACATTTCAATGACTCTGGTTGTTGTTAGTAAAAAGAACACACATGCAATGCCACTGGTGGATCCATGTGTGGTCTCTGAAGAGAACACGCATGCAATGACTCTGGTTGTTGCTAGT
The DNA here is from genome assembly GCA_023614405.1 of Avena insularis. Lineage (NCBI taxonomy): Eukaryota > Viridiplantae > Streptophyta > Magnoliopsida > Poales > Poaceae > Avena > Avena insularis. The sequence goes on along the minus strand of JAJUPC010000638.1, from coordinate 127,283 downwards.
AAAAAGAGCACACATGCAATGACACTGGTGGATCCATATGTCGTATGTGAAAAGAACACACATGCAATGACTCTGGTTGTTGTTAGTAAAAAGAACACACATGCAATGGCACTGGTGGATCCATAGGTGGATTGTAAAAAGAGCACACATGCAATGACTACGGTTGTTCCATATGTGGTATGTGAAAAGAACAGACATGCAATGACTCCAGTTGTTGTTAGTAAAAAGAACACACATGTAATGACACTGGTGGATCCATATGTGGTCTCTAAAGAGAACACACATTTCAATGACTCTTATGGATCCATATGTGGTATGATAAAAGAACAGTCATGAAATGACTCTAGTTGTTGTGAGTAAAAAGAAAACACATGCAACAAGACTGGTGGATCCATAGGTGGATTGTGAAAAGAACACACATGCAATGACTCTGATGGATCCATATATGGCATGTGAAAGGAACACACATGCAATGACTCTGGTTGTTGTTAGTAAAAATAACACACATGCAATGACACTGGTGGATCCATGTGTGGTCTCTAAAGAGAACACAAATTTCAATGACTCTGGTTGTTGTTAGTAAAAAGAACACACATGCAATGACACTGGTGGATCCATGTGTGGTCTCTGAAGAGAAAACACATTTCAATGACTGTTGTTGTTGTTAGTAAAAAGAACACACATGCAATGAGACTGGTGGATCCATAGGTGGATTGTGAAAAGAACACACATGCAATGACACTCGTGGATCCATATGTGGCGTGTGAAAAGAACACACATGCAATGACTCTGGTTGTTGTTAGTAACAAGGACACACATGCAATAACACTGATGGATCCATGTGTGGTCTCCGAAGAGAACACACATTTCAATAACTCTGGTGGATCCATATGTGGTATGTGAAAAGAACACACATGAAATGAATCTGGTTGTTGTTAGTAAAAAAAGCACACATGCAATGACACTGGTGCATCCATAGGTGGATTGTGAAAAGAACACACATGCGATGACACTAGTTGTTGTTAGTAAAAAGAACACACATGCAATGAAACTAGTGGATCCATGTGTGGTCTCTGAAGAGAACACACATTTCAATGACTCTGGTTGTTGTTAGTAAAAAAGAACACACATGCAATGACACTGGTGGATCCAAGTGTGGTCTTTGAAGAGAACACACATGCAATGACTCTGGTTTTTGTTAGTAAAAAGAACACACATGCAATGACACTGGTGGATCCATATGTGGTATGTGAAAAGAAGACATTTCAATGACTTTGGTTATTAGTAAAAAGAACACACATTTCAATGACTCTGGAGGATCCCTATGTGGTATGTGAAAAGAACACACATGTCAATGACTCCAGTTGTTGTTAGTAAAAAGAACACACATGCAATGACACTAGTGCATCCATGTGTGGTCTCTAAAGAGAACACATATTTCAATGACACTGGTGGATCCATATGTGGTATGTGAAAAGAACAGTCATGAAATGACTCCAGTTGTTAGTAAAAAGAACACACATGCAATGACACTGGTGGATCCATAGGTGGATTGTGAAAAGAACACACATACAATGACACTGGTGGATCCATATGTGGTATGTGAAAAGAACACACATGCAAGACTCTGGTTGTTAGTAACAAGAACACACATGCAATAACACTGTTGGATCCATGTGTGGTCTATGAAGAGAACACACATTTCAATGACTCTGGTTGTTGTTAGTAAAAAGAACACACATGCAATGACACTGGTGGATCCAAGTGTGGTCTCTAAAGAGAACACACATGCAATGACTCTAGTTGTTGATAGTAAAAAGAGCACACATGCAATGACACTGGTGGATCCATATGTGGTATGTGAAAAGAACACACATGCAATGACTCTGGTTATTGTTAGTAAAAAGAACACACATGCAATGACACTGGTGGATCCATATGTGGTATGTGAAAAGAACACACATTTAAATGACTCTGGTTGTTGTTAGTAAAAAGAACACACATGCAATGACACTGGTGGATCCATAGGTGGATTGTGAAAAGAGCACACATGCAATGACTCTGGTGGATCCATATGTGGTATGTGAAAAGAACACACATGCAATCACTCTAGTTGTTGTTAGTAAAAAGAACACACATGTAATGACACTGGTGGATCCATGTGTGGTCTCTGAAGAGAACACACATTTCAATGACACTGGTGGATCCATATGTGGTATGTGAAAAGAACAATCATGAAATGACTCCAGTTGTTGTTAGTAAAAAGAACACACATGCAATGATAGTGGTGGATCCATAGGTGGATTATGAAAAGAACACACATACAATGACACTGGTGGATCCATATGTGGTATGTGAAAAGAACACACATGCAATGACTCCGGTTGTTGTTAGTAACAAGAACACACCTGCAATAACACTAGTGGATCCATGTGTGGTCTCTAAAGAGAACACCCGTTTCAATGACTCTGGATGTTGTTAGTAAAAAGAACACACATGCAATGACACTGGTGGATCCATGTGTGGTCTCTGAAGAGAACACACATGCAATGAATCTTGTTGTTGTTAGTAAAAAGAACACACATGCAATGGCACTGGTGGATCCATATGTGGTATGTGAAAAGAACACACATTTCAATGACTCTGGTTGTTGTTAGTAAAAAGAACACACATGCAATGACACTGGTGGATCCATAGGTGGATTGTGAAAAGAGCACACATGCAATGACTCTGGTTGTTCCATATGTGGTATGTGAAAAGAACACACATGCAATGACTCCAGTTGTTGTTAGTAAAAAGAACACACATGTAATGACACTGGTGGATCCATGTGTGGTCTCTGAAGAGAACACACATTTCAATGACACTGGTGGATCCATATGTGGTATGTGAAAAGAACAGACATGAAATGACTCCTGTTGTTGTTAGTAAAAAGAACACACATGCAATGAGACTGGTGGATTGTGAAAAGAGCACACATGCAATGACTCTGGTTGTTCCATATGTGGTATGTGAAAAGAACACACATTTAAATGACTCTGGTTGTTGTTAGTAAAAAGAACACACATGCAATGACACTGGTGGATCCATAGGTGGATTGTGAAAAGAGCACACATGCAATGAAACTGGTGGATCCATATGTGGTATGTGAAAAGAACACACATGCAATCACTCTAGTTGTTGTTAGTAAAAAGAACACACATGTAATGACACTGGTGGATCCATGTGTGGTTTCTGAAGAGAACACACATTTCAATGACACTGGTGGATCCATATGTGGTATGTGAAAAGAACAGTCATGAAATGACTCCAGTTGTTGTTAGTAAAAAGAACACACATGCAATGACACTGGTGGATCCATAGGTGGATTATGAAAAGAACACACATGCAATGACACTGGTGGATCCATATGTGGTATGTGAAAAGAACACACATGCAATGACTCCAGTTATTGTTAGTAAAAAGAACACACATGCAATGACACTGGTGGATCCATGTGTGGTCTCTAAAGAGAACACAAATTTCAATGACTCTGGTTGTTGTTAGTAAAAAGAACACACATGCAATGACATCAGGATCCATGTGTGGTCTCAAGAGAACACACATTTCAATGACTCTACTTGTTGTTAGTAAAAAGAGCACACATGCAATGACACTGTGGATCCATGTGTGGTCTGTGAAAGAGAACACACATGCAATGACTCGGTTGTTTGTTAAAAGATCACACATGCAATGACACTGGTGGATCCATATGTGGTATGTGAAAAGAACACACATTTAAATGACTCGTTGTTGTTAGTAAAAAGAACACACATGTAATGACACTAGTGGATCCATATGTGGATTGTGAAGAGAGCACACATGCAATGACTCTAGTGGATCCATATGTGGTATGTGAAAAGAACACACATCCAAGGACTCTAGTTGTTGTTAGTAAAAAACACATGTAATGACATTGGTGGATCCATGTGTGGTCTCTGAAGAACACACATTTCAATGACACTGGTGGATCCATATGTGGTATGTGAAAAGAACAATCATGAAATGACTAGAATTGTTGTTAGTAAAAAGAACACACATGCAATGACAATGGTGGATCCATAGGTGGATTATGAAAAAACACATGCAATGACACGGGTCGATCCATATGTGTTATGTGAAAAGAACACACATGCAATGACTCTGTGTGTTGTTAGTAACAAGAACACACATGCAATAACACTGGTGGATCCATATGTGGTATGTGAAAAGAACACACATTTCAATGACTCTGGTTGTTGTTAGTAAAAAGAACACACATGCAATGACACTGGTGGATCCATAGGTGGATTGTGAAAAGAGCACACATGCAATGAAACTGGTTGTTCCATGAGTGGTATGTAAAAAGAACACACATGCAATGACTCTAGTTGTTGTTAGTAAAAAGAACACACATGTAATGACATCTGGATCCATGTGTGGTCTCAAGAGAACACACATTTCAATGACACTGGTGGATCCATATGTGGTATGTGAAAAGAACAATCATGAAATGACTCTAGTTGTTGTTAGTAAAAAGAACACACATGCAATCACAATGGTGGATCCATAGGTGGATTATGAAAAGAACACACATGCAATGACACCGGTAGATCCATATGTGGTTTGTGAAAAGAACACACATGCAATGACTGGTTGTTGTTAGTAACAAGAACACACATGCAATGACACTGGTGGATCCATGCGTGGTCTCTGAAGAGAACAGACATTTCAATGACTCTGGTTGTAGTTAGTAAAAAGAACACACATGCAATGACACTGGAGGATCCATGTGTGGTCTCTGAAGAGAACACACATGCAATGACTCTTGTTGTTGTTAGTAAAAAGAACACACATGCAATGACACTGGTGGATCCATATGTGGTATGTGAAAAGAACACACATTTCAATGACTCTGGTTGTTGTTAGTAAAAAGAGCACACATGTAATGACACTGGTGGATCCATAGGTGGATTGTGAAGAGAGCACACATGCAATGACTCTGGTTGTTCCATATGTGGTATGTGAAAATAACACACATGCAATGACTCCAGTTGTTGTTAGTAAAAAGAACACACATGTAATGACATTGGGATACATGTGTGGTCTCAAGAGAACACACATTTCAATGACACTTGGTGGATCCATATGTGGTATGTGAAAAGAACAGTGATGAAATGACTCAGTTGTTAGTAAAAAGAACACACATGCAATGAGACTGGTGGATCCATAGGTGGATTGTGAAAAAACACACATGCAATGGCTGGTGGATCCATATGTGGTATCTGAAAAACACACATGCAATGACTCCAGTTGTTGTTAGTAAAAAGAACACACATGCAATGACACTGGTGGATCCATGTGTGGTCTCTAAAGAGAACACACATTTCAATGACTCTGGATGTTGTTAGTAAAAAGAACACACATGCAATGACACTGGTGGATCCATGTGTGGTCTCTGAATAGAACACACATGCAATGATTCTAGTTGTTGTTAGTAAAAAGAACACACATGCAATGACACTGGTGGATCCATGTGTGGTATCTGAAGAGAACACACATTTCAATGACTCTGGTTGTTGTTAGTAAAAAGAACACACATGCAATGACACTGGTGGATCCATAGGTGGATTGTGAAAAGAGCACACATGCAATAACTCTGGTTGTTCCATATGTGGTATGTGAAAAGAACACACATGCAATGACTCCAGTTGTTGTTAGTAAAAAGAACACACATGTAATGACACTGGTGGATCCATGTGTGGTCTCTGAAGAGAACACACATTTCAATGACACTGGTGGATCCATATGTGGTATGTGAAAAGAACAGACATGAAATGACTCCTGTTGTTGTTAGTAAAAAGAACACACATGCAATGAGATCCATAGGTGGATTGTGAAAAGAACACACATGCAATGACACTGGTGGATCCATATGTGGCATGTGAAAAGAACACACATGCAATGACTCTGGTTGTTGTTAGTAACAAGAACACACATGCAATAACACTAGTGGATCCATGTGTGGTCTCTGAAGAGAACACACATTTCAATGACTCTGGTTGTTGTTAGTAAAAAGAACACACATGCAATGACACTGGTGGATCCATGTGTGGTCTCTGAAGAGAACACACATTTCAATGACTCTGGTTGTTGTTAGTAAAAAGAGCACACATGCAATGACACTGGTGGATCCATGTGTGGTCTCTGAAGAGAACACACATGCAATGACTCTGGTTGTTGTTAGTAAAAAGAACACACATGCAATGACACTGGTGGATCCATATGTGGTATGTGAAAAGAACACACATTTCAATGACTCTGGTTGTTATTAGTAAAAAGAACACACATGTAATGACACTGGTGGATCCATAGGTGGATTGTGAAGAGAGCACACATGCAATGACTCTAGTTGTTCCATATGTGGTATGTGAAAAGAACAGACATCCAAGGACTCCAGTTGTTGTTAGTAAAAAAACACATGTAATGACATTGGTGGATACATGTGTGGTCTCTGAAGAGAACACACATTTCAATGACACTGGTGGATCCATATGTGGTATGTGAAAAGAACAGTGATGAAATGACTCCAGTTGTTGTTAGTAAAAAGAACACACATGCAATGAGACTGGTGGATCCATAGGTGGATTGTGAAAAAAACACACATGCAATGAAACTGGTGGATCCATATGTGGTATCTGAAAAGAACACACATGCAATCACTCTAGTTGTTGTTAGTAAAAAGAACACACCTGCAATAACACTAGTGGATCCATGTGTGGTCTCTAAAGAGAACACCGTTTCAATGACTGGATGTTGTTAGTAAAAAAGACACACATGCAATGACACTGGTGGATCCATGTGTGGTCTCTGAAGAGAACACACATGCAATGAATCTTGTTGTTGTTAGTAAAAAGAACACACATGCAATGGCACTGGTGGATCCATATGTGGTATGTGAAAAGAACACACATTTCAATGACTCTGGTTGTTGTTAGTAAAAAGAACACACATGCAATGACACTGGTGGATCCATAGGTGGATTGTGAAAAGAGCACACATGCAATGACTCTGGTTGTTCCATATGTGGTATGTGAAAAGAACACACATGCAATGACTCCAGTTGTTGTTAGTAAAAAGAACACACATGTAATGACACTGGTGGATCCATGTGTGGTCTCTGAAGAGAACACACATTTCAATGACACTGGTGGATCCATATGTGGTATGTGAAAAGAACAGACATGAAATGACTCCTGTTGTTGTTAGTAAAAAGAACACACATGCAATGACACTGGTGGATCCATATGTGGCATGTGAAAAGAACACACATGCAATGACTCTGGTTGTTGTTAGTAACAAGAACACACATGCAATAACACTGGTGGATCCATGTGTGGTCTCTGAAGAGAACACACATTTCAATGATTCTAGTTATTGTAGTAAAAAGAAAACACATGCAATGACACTAGTGGATCCATCTGTGGTCTCTGAAGAGAACACACATTTCAATGACTCTGGTTGTTGTTAGTAAAAAGAGCACACATGCAATGACACTGGTGGATCCTTGTGTGGTCTCTGAAGAGAACACACATGCAATGACTCTGGTTGTTGTTAGTAAAAAGAACACACATGCAATGACACTGGTGGATCCATATGTGGTATGTGAAAAGAACACACATTTCATTGACTCTGGTTGTTATTAGTAAAAATAACACACATGTAATGACACTGGTGGATCCATAGGTGGATTGTGAAGAGAGCACACATGCAATGACTCTAGTTGTTCCATATGTGGTATGTGAAAAGAACAGACATCCAAGGACTCCAGTTGTTGTTAGTAAAAAAACACATGTAATGACATTGGTGGATACATGTGTGGTCTCTGAAGAGAACACACATTTCAATGACACTGGTGGATCCAAGTGTGGTCTTTGAAGAGAACACACATGCAATGACTCTGGTTTTTGTTAGTAAAAAGAACACACATGCAATGACACTGGTGGATCCATATGTGGTATGTGAAAAGAACACACATTTCAATGACTTTGGTTGTTAGTAAAAAGAACACACATGCAATGACACTGGTGGATCCATAGGTGGATTGTGAAAAGAGCACACATGCAATGAAACTGGTGGATCCATATGTGGTATGTGAAAAGAACACACATGCAATCACTCTAGTTGTTGTTAGTAAAAAGAACACACATGTAATGACACTGGTGGATCCATGTGTGGTCTCTGAAGAGAACACACATTTCAATGGCACTGGTGGATCCATATGTGGTATGTGAAAAGAACAGTCATGAAATGACTCTAGTTGTTGTTAGTAAAAAGAACACACATGCAATGACAGTGGTGGATCCATAGGTGGATTATGAAAAGAACACACATACAATGACACTGGTGGATCCATATGTGGTATGTGAAAAGAACACACATGCAATGACTCCGGTTGTTGTTAGTAACAAGAACACACCTGCAATAACACTAGTGGATCCATGTGTGGTCTCTAAAGAGAACACCCGTTTCAATGACTCTGGATGTTGTTAGTAAAAAGAACACACATGCAATGACATTGGTGGATCCATGTGTGGTCTCTGAAGAGAACACACATGCAATGAATCTTGTTGTTGTTAGTAAAAAGAACACACATGCAATGACACTGGTGGATCCATAGGTGGATTGTGAAAAGAGCACACATGCAATGACTCTGGTTGTTCCATATGTGGTATGTGAAAAGAACACACATGCAATGACTCCAGTTGTTGTTAGTAAAAATAACACACATGTAATGACACTGGTGGATCCATGTGTGGTCTCTGAAGAGAACACACATTTCAATGACACTGGTGGATCCATATGTGGTATGTGAAAAGAACAGACATGAAATGACTCCAGTTGTTGTTAGTAAAAAGAACACACATGCAATGACAGTGGTGGATCCATAGGTGGATTATGAAAAGAACACACATGCAATGACACTGGTGGATCCATATGTGGTATGTGAAAAGAACACACATGCAATGACTCCAGTTATTGTTAGTAAAAAGAACACACATGCAATGACACTGGTGGATCCATGTGTGGTCTCTAAAGAGAACACAAATTTCAATGACTCTGGTTGTTGTTAGTAAAAAGAACACACATGCAATGACACTGGTGGATCCATGTGTGGTCTCTGAAGAGAACACACATTTCAATGACTCTGGTTGTTGTTAGTAAAAAGAGCACACATGCAATGACACTGGTGGATCCATGTGTGGTCTCTGAAGAGAACACACATGCAATGACTCTGGTTGTTGTTAGTAAAAACAACACACATGCAATGACACTGGTGGATCCATATGTGGTATGTGAAAAGAACACACATTTCAATGACTCTGGTTGTTATTAGTAAAAAGAACACACATGTAATGACACTGGTGGATCCATAGGTGGATTGTGAAGAGAGCACACATGCAATGACTCTAGTTGTTCCATATGTGGTATGTGAAAAGAACAGACATCCAAGGACTCCAGTTGTTTGTTAGTAAAAAAACACATGTAATGACATTGGTGGATACATGTGTGGTCTCTGAAGAGAACACACATTTCAATGACACTGGTGGATCCATATGTGGTATGTGAAAAGAACAGTGATGAAATGACTCCAGTTGTTGTTAGTAAAAAGAACACACATGCAATGAGACTGGTGGATCCATAGGTGGATTGTGAAAAAAACACACATGCAATGACACTGGTGGATCCATATGTGGCATGTGAAAAGAACACACATGCAATGACTCTGGTTGTTGTTAGTAACAAGAACACACATGCAATAACACTGGTGGATCCATGTGTGGTCTCTGAAGAGAACACACATTTCAATGACTCAGGTGGATCCATATGTGGTATGTGAAAAGAACACACATGAAATGAATCTGGTTGTTGTTAGTACAAAAAGCACACATGCAATGGCACTAGTTCATCCATAGGTGGATTGTGAAAAGAACACACATGCAATGACACTAGTTGTTGTTAGTAAAAAGAACACACATGCAATGACACTAGTGGATCCATGTGTGGTCTCTGAAGAGAACACACATTTCAATGACTCTGGTTGTTGTTAGTAAAAAGAACACACATGCAATGACACTGGTGGATCCAAGTGTGGTCTTTGAAGAGAACACACATGCAATGACTCTGGTTTTTGTTAGTAAAAAGAACACACATGCAATGACACTGGTGGATCCATATGTGGTATGTGAAAAGAACACACATTTCAATGACTTTGGTTGTTAGTAAAAAGAACACACATGCAATGACACTGGTGGATCCATAGGTGGATTGTGAAAAGAGCACACATGCAATGACACTGGTGGATCCATATGTGGTATGTGAAAAGAACACACATGCAATGACTCCAGTTGTTGTTAGTAAAAAGAACACACATGTAATGACACTAGTGGATCCATGTGTGGTCTCTAAAGAGAACACATATTTCATGGCACTGGTGGATCCATATGTGGTATGTGAAAAGAACAGTCATGAAATGATTCCGGTTGTTGTTAGTAAAAATAACACACATGCAATGACACTGGTGGATCCATAGGTGGATTGTGAAAAGAACAAACATGCAATGACACTGGTGGATCCATATGTGGCATGTGAAAAGAACACACATGCAATGACGCTGGTTGTTGTTAGTAACAAGAATACACATGCAATAACACTGGTGGATCCATGTGTGGTCTATGAAGAGAACACACATTTCAATGACTCTGGTTGTTGTTAGTAAAAAGAACACACATGCAATGACACTGGTGGATCCAAGTGTGGTCTCTAAAGAGAACACACATGCAATGACTCTACTTGTTGATAGTAAAAAGAGCACACATGCAATGACACTGGTGGATCCATATGTGGTATGTGAAAAGAACACACATGCAATGACTCTGGTTGTTGTTAGTAAAAAGAACACACATGCAATGACACTGGTGGATCCATATGTGGTATGTAAAAAGAACACACATTTAAATGACTCTGGTTGTTGTTAGTAAAAAGAACACACATGCAATGACACTAGTGGATCCATAGGTGGATTGTGAAAAGAGCACACATGCAATGAAACTGGTGGATCCATATGTGGTATGTGAAAAGAACACACATGCAATCACTCTAGTTGTTGTTAGTAAAAAGAACACACATGTAATGACACTGGTGGATCCATGTGTGGTCTCTGAAGAGAACACACATTTCAATGACACTGGTGGATCCATATGTGGTATGTGAAAAGAACAATCATGAAATGACTCTAGTTGTTGTTAGTAAAAAGAACACACATGCAATGACAATGGTGGATCCATAGGTGGATTATGAAAAGAACACACATACAATGACACTGGTGGATCCATATGTGGTATGTGAAAAGAACACACATGCAATGACTCCGGTTGTTGTTAGTAACAAGAACACACCTGCAATAACACTAGTGGATCCATGTGTGGTCTCTAAAGAGAACACCCGTTTCAATGACTCTGGATGTTGTTAGTAAAAAGAACACACATGCAATGACACTGGTGGATCCATGTGTGGTCTCTGAAGAGAACACACATGCAATGAATCTTGTTGTTGTTAGTAAAAAGAACACACATGCAATGGCACTGGTGGATCCATATGTGGTATGTGAAAAGAACACACATTTCAATGACTCTGGTTGTTGTTAGTAAAAAGAACACACATGCAATGACACTGGTGGATCCATAGGTGGATTGTGAAAAGAGCACACATGCAATAACTCTGGTTGTTCCATATGTGGTATGTGAAAAGAACACACATGCAATGACTCCAGTTGTTGTTAGTAAAAAGAACACACATGTAATGACACTGGTGGATCCATGTGTGGTCTCTGAAGAGAACACACATTTCAATGACACTGGTGGATCCATATGTGGTATGTGAAAAGAACAGACATGAAATGACTCCTGTTGTTGTTAGTAAAAAGAACACACATGCAATGAGACTGGTGGATTGTGAAAAGAACACACATGCAATGACACTCGTGGATCCATATGTGGCGTGTGAAAAGAACACACATGCAATGACTCTGGTTGTTGTTAGTAACAAGAACACACATGCAATAACACTAGTGGATCCATGTGTGGTCTCTGAAGAGAACACACATTTCAATGACTCTGGTTGTTGTTAGTAAAAGAACACACATGCAATGACCTTGGTGGATCCATGTGTGGTCTCAAGAGAACACACATTTCAATGACTCTGGTTGTTGTTAGTAAAAAGAGCACACATGCAATGACACTGGTGGATCCATGTGTGGTCTCTGAAGAGAACACATGCAATGACTGGTTGTTGTTAGTTAAAAGAACACACATGCAATGACACTGGTGGATCCATATGTGGTATGTGAAAAGAACACACATTTCAATGACTCTGGTTGTTATTAGTAAAAAGAACACACATGTAATGACACTGGTGGATCCATAGGTGGATTGTGAAGAGAGCACACTTGCAATGACTCTAGTTGTTCCATATGTGGTATGTGAAAAGAACAGACATCCAAGGACTCCAGTTGTTGTTAGTAAAAAAACACATGTAATGACATTGGTGGATACATGTGTGGTCTCTGAAGAGAACACACATTTCAATGACACTGGTGGATCCATATGTGGTATGTGAAAAGAACAGTGATGAAATGACTCCAGTTGTTGTTAGTAAAAAGAACACACATGCAATGAGACTGGTGGATCCATAGGTGGATTGTGAAAAAAACACACATGCAATGAAACTGGTGGATCCATATGTGGTATCTGAAAAGAACACACATGCAATCACTCTAGTTGTTGTTAGTAAAAAGAACACACCTGCAATAACACTAGTGGATCCATGTGTGGTCTCTAAAGAGAACACCCGTTTCAATGACTCTGGATGTTGTTAGTAAAAAGAACACACATGCAATGACACTGGTGGATCCATGTGTGGTCTCTGAAGAGAACACACATGCAATGAATCTTGTTGTTAGTAAAAGAACACACATGCAATGGCACTGGTGGATCCATATGTGGTATGTGAAAAGAACACACATTTCAATGACTCTGGTTGTTGTTAGTAAAAAGAACACACATGCAATGACACTGGTGGATCCATAGGTGGATTGTGAAAAGAGCACACATGCAATAACTCTGGTTGTTCCATATGTGGTATGTGAAAAGAACACACATGCAATGACTCCAGTTGTTGTTAGTAAAAAGAACACACATGTAATGACACTGGTGGATCCATGTGTGGTCTCTGAAGAGAACACACATTTCAATGACACTGGTGGATCCATATGTGGTATGTGAAAAGAACAGACATGAAATGACTCCTGTTGTTGTTAGTAAAAAGAACACACATGCAATGAGACTGGTGGATTGTGAAAAGAACACACATGCAATGACACTCGTGGATCCATATGTGGCGTGTGAAAAGAACACACATGCAATGACTCTGGTTGTTGTTAGTAACAAGAACACACATGCAATAACACTAGTGGATCCATGTGTGGTCTCTGAAGAGAACACACATTTCAATGACTCTGGTTGTTGTTAGTAAAAAGAACACACATGCAATGACACTGGTGGATCCATGTGTGGTCTCTGAAGAGAACACACATTTCAATGACTCTGGTTGTTGTTAGTAAAAAGAGCACACATGCAATGACACTGGTGGATCCATGTGTGGTCTCTGAAGAGAACACACATGCAATGACTCTGGTTGTTGTTAGTAAACAGAACACACATGCAATGACACTGGTGGATCCATATGTGGTATGTGAAAAGAACACACATTTCAATGACTCTGGTTGTTATTAGTAAAAAGAACACACATGTAATGACACTGGTGGATCCATAGGTGGATTGTGAAGAGAGCACACTTGCAATGACTCTAGTTGTTCCATATGTGGTATGTGAAAAGAACAGACATCCAAGGACTCCAGTTGTTGTTAGTAAAAAAACACATGTAATGACATTGGTGGATACATGTGTGGTCTCTGAAGAGAACACACATTTCAATGACACTGGTGGATCCATATGTGGTATGTGAAAAGAACAGTGATGAAATGACTCCAGTTGTTGTTAGTAAAAAGAACACACATGCAATGAGACTGGTGGATCCATAGGTGGATTGTGAAAAAAACACACATGCAATGAAACTGGTGGATCCATATGTGGTATCTGAAAAGAACACACATGCAATCACTCTAGTTGTTGTTAGTAAAAAGAACACACCTGCAATAACACTAGTGGATCCATGTGTGGTCTCTAAAGAGAACACCCGTTTCAATGACTCTGGATGTTGTTAGTAAAAAGAACACACATGCAATGACACTGGTGGATCCATGTGTGGTCTCTGAAGAGAACACACATGCAATGAATCTTGTTGTTGTTAGTAAAAAGAACACACATGCAATGGCACTGGTGGATCCATATGTGGTATGTGAAAAGAACACACATTTCAATGACTCTGGTTGTTGTTAGTAAAAAGAACACACATGCAATGACACTGGTGGATCCATAGGTGGATTGTGAAAAGAGCACACATGCAATGACTCTGGTTGTTCCATATGTGGTATGTGAAAAGAACACACATGCAATGACTCCAGTTGTTGTTAGTAAAAAGAACACACATGTAATGACACTGGTGGATCCATGTGTGGTCTCTGAAGAGAACACACATTTCAATGACACTGGTGGATCCATATGTGGTATGTGAAAAGAACAGACATGAAATGACTCCTGTTGTTGTTAGTAAAAAGAACACACATGCAATGACACTCGTGGATCCATATGTGGCGTGTGAAAAGAACACACATGCAATGACTCTGGTTGTTGTTAGTAACAAGAACACACATGCAATAACACTGGTGGATCCATGTGTGGTCTCTGAATAGAACACACATTTCAATGACTCTGGTTGTTGTTAGTAAAAAGAACACACATGCAATGACACTGGTGGATCCATGTGTGGTCTCTGAAGAGAACACACATTTCAATGACTCTGGTTGTTGTTAGTAAAAAGAGCACACATGCAATGACACTGGTGGATCCTTGTGTGGTCTCTGAAGAGAACACACATGCAATGACTCTGGTTGTTGTTAGTAAAAAGAACACACATGCAATGACACTGGTGGATCCATATGTGGTATGTGAAAAGAACACACATTTCATTGACTCTGGTTGTTATTAGTAAAAATAACACACATGTAATGACACTGGTGGATCCATAGGTGGATTGTGAAGAGAGCACACATGCAATGACTCTAGTTGTTCCATATGTGGTATGTGAAAAGAACAGACATCCAAGGACTCCAGTTGTTGTTAGTAAAAAAACACATGTAATGACATTGGTGGATACATGTGTGGTCTCTGAAGAGAACACACATTTCAATGACACTGGTGGATCCAAGTGTGGTCTTTGAAGAGAACACACATGCAATGACTCTGGTTTTTGTTAGTAAAAAGAACACACATGCAATGACACTGGTGGATCCATATGTGGTATGTGAAAAGAACACACATTTCAATGACTTTGGTTGTTAGTAAAAAGAACACACATGCAATGACACTGGTGGATCCATAGGTGGATTGTGAAAAGAGCACACATGCAATGAAACTGGTGGATCCATATGTGGTATGTGAAAAGAACACACATGCAATCACTCTAGTTGTTGTTAGTAAAAAGAACACACATGTAATGACACTGGTGGATCCATGTGTGGTCTTTGAAGAGAACACACATGCAATGACTCTGGTTGTTGTCAGTAAAAAGAACACACATGCAATGACACTGGTGGATCCATATGTGGTATGTGAAAAGAACACACATTTCAATGACTCTGGTTGTTAGTAAAAAGAACACAAATGCAATGACGCTGGTGGATCCATAGGTGGATTGTGAAAAGAGCACACATGAAATGACACTGGTGGATCCATATGTGGTATGTGAAAAGAACACACATGCAATGACTCTAGTTGTTGTTAGTAAAAAGAACACGCATGTAATGACACTAGTGGATCCATGTGTGGTCTCTAAAGAGAACACATATTTCAATGGCACTGGTGGATCCATATGTTGTATGTGAAAAGAACAGTCATGAAATGACTCCAGTTGTTGTTAGTAAAAAGAACACACATGCAATGACACTGGTAGATCCATAGGTGGATTGTGAAAAGAACAAACATGCAATGACACTGGTGGATCCATATGTGGCATGTGAAAATAACACACATGCAATGACTCTGGTTGTTGTTAGTAACAAGAACACACATGCAATAACACTGGTGGATCCATGTGTGGTCTCTAAAGAGAACACACATTTCAATGACTCTGGTTGTTGTTAGTAAAAAGAACACACATGCAATGACACTGGTGGATCCATGTGTGGTCTCTCAAGAGAACACGCATGCAATGACTCTGGTTGTTGCTAGTAAAAAGAGCACACATGCAATGACATTGGTGGATCCATATGTCGTATGTGAAAACAACACATATGCAATGACTCTGGTTGTTGTTAGTAAAAAGAACACACATGCAATGGCACTGGTGGATCCATAGGTGGATTGTAAAAAGAGCACACACGCAATGACTATGGTTGTTCCATATGTGGTATGTGACAAGAACAGACATGCAACGACTCCAGTTGTTGTTAGTAAAAAGAACACACATGCAATGACACTGGTGGATCCATATGTGGTATGTGAAAAGAACACACATTTCAATGACACTGGTGGATCCATATGTGGCATGTGAAAAGAACACACATGTAATGACTCTGTTTGTTGTTAGTAACAAGAACACACATGCGATAACACTGGTGGATCCATGTGTGGTCTCTGAAGAGAACACACATTTCAATGACTCAGGTGGATCCATATGTGGTATGTGAAAAGAACACACATGAAATGAATCTGGTTGTTGTTAGTAAAAAAAGCACACATGCCATGGCACTAGTGCATCCATAGGTGGATTGTGAAAAGAACACACATGCAATGATACTAGTGGATCCATGTGTGGTCTCTGAAGAGAACACATATTTCAATGACTCTGGTTGTTGTTAGTAAAAAGAACACACATGCAATGACACTGGTGGATCCAAGTGTGGACTTTGAAGAGAACACACATGCAATGACTCTGGTTGTTGTTAGTAAAAAGAACACACATGCAATGACACTGGTTTATCCATATGTGGTATGTGAAAAGAACACACATTTCAATGACTTTGGTTGTTAGTAAAAAGAACACACATGCAATGACACTGGTGGATCCATAGGTGGATTGTGAAAAGAGCACACATGCAATGACACTGGTGGATCCATATGTGGTATGTGAAAAGAACACACATGCAATGACTCTAGTTGTTGTTAGTAAAAAGAACACACATGTAATGACACTAGTGGATCCATGTGTGGTCTCTAAAGAGAACACATATTTCAATGGCACTAGTGGATCCATATGTGGAATGTGAAAAGAACAGTCATGAAATGACTCCAGTTGTTGTTAGTAAAAAGAACACACATGCAATGACACTGGTGGATCCATAGGTGGATTGTGAAAAGAACAAACATGCAATGACACTGGTGGATCCATATGTGGCATGTGAAAAGAACACACATGCAATGACTCTGGTTATTGTTAGTAACAAGAACACACATGCAATAACACTGGTGGATCCATGTGTGGTCTATGAAGAGAACACACATTTCAATGACTTTGGTTGTTGTTAGTAAAAAGAACACAGATGCAATGACACTGGTGGATCCAAGTGTGGTCTCTAAAGAGAACACACATGCAATAACTCTAGTTGTTGATAGTAAAAAGAGCACACATGCAATGACACTGGTGGATCCATATGTGGTACGTGAAAAGAACACACATGCAATGAATCTGGTTCTTGTTAGTAAAAAGAACACACATGCAATGACACTGGTGGATCCATATGTGGTATGTGAAAAGCACACACATTTAAATGACTGGTTGTTAGTAAAAAGAACACACATGCAATGACACTGGTGGATCCATAGTTGGATTGTGAAAAGAGCACACATGCAATGAAACTGGTGGATCCATATGTGGTATGTGAAAAGAACACACATGCAATCACTCTAGTTGTTGTTAGTAAAAAGAACACACATGTAATGACAATGGTGGATCCATGTGTGGTCTCTGAAGAGAACACACATTTCAATGACACTGGTGGATCCATATGTGGTATGTGAAAAGAACAGTCATGAAATGACTCCAGTTGTTGTTAGTAAAAGAACACACATGCAATGACAGTGGTGGATCCATAGGTGGATTATGAAAAGAACACACATGCAATGACACTGGTGGATCCATATGTGGTATGTGAAAAGAACACACATTTAAATGACTCTGGTTGTTGTTAGTAAAAAGAACACACATGCAATGACACTGGTGGATCCATAGGTGGATTGTGAAAAGAGCACACATGCAATGAAACTGGTGGATCCATATGTGGTATGTGAAAAGAACACACATGCAATCACTCTAGTTGTTGTTAGTAAAAAGAACACACATGTAATGACACTGGTGGATCCATGTGTGGTCTCTGAAGAGAACACACATTTCAATGACACTGGTGGATCCATATGTGGTATGTGAAAAGAACAGTCATGAAATGACTCCAGTTGTTGTTCGTAAAAAGAACACACATGCAATGACAGTGGTGGATCCATAGGTGGATTATGAAAAGAACACACATGCAATGACACTGGTGGATCCATATGTGGTATGTGAAAAGAACACACATGCAATGACTCTGGTTGTTGTTAGTAACAAGAACACACCTGCAATAACACTAGTGGATCCATGTGTGGTCTCTGAAGAGAACACCCGCTTCAATGACTCTGGATGTTGTTAGTAAAAAGAACACACATGCAATGACACTGGTGGATCCAAGTGTGGGCTTTGAAGAGAACACACATGCAATGACTCTGGTTGTTGTTAGTAAAAAGAACACACATGCAATGACACTGGTTTATCCATATGTGGTATGTGAAAAGAACACACATTTCAATGACTTTGGTTGTTAGTAAAAAGAACACACATGCAATGACACTGGTGGATCCATAGGTGGATTGTGAAAAGAGCACACATGCAATGACACTGGTGGATCCATATGTGGTATGTGAAAAGAACACACATGCAATGACTCTAGTTGTTGTTAGTAAAAAGAACACACATGTAATGACACTAGTGGATCCATGTGTGGTCTCTAAAGAGAACACATATTTCAATGGCACTAGTGGATCCATATGTGGTATGTGAAAAGAACAGTCATGAAATGACTCCAGTTGTTGTTAGTAAAAAGAACACACATGCAATGACACTGGTGGATCCATAGGTGGATTGTGAAAAGAACAAACATGCAATGACACTGGTGGATCCATATGTGGCATGTGAAAAGAACACACATGCAATGACTCTGGTTATTGTTAGTAACAAGAACACACATGCAATAACACTGGTGGATCCATGTGTGGTCTATGAAGAGAACACACATTTCAATGACTCTTGTTGTTGTTAGTAAAAAGAACACACATGCAATGACACTGGTGGATCCAAGTGTGGTCTCTAAAGAGAACACACATGCAATAACTCTAGTTGTTGATAGTAAAAAGAGCACACATGCAATGACACTGGTGGATCCATATGTGGTACGTGAAAAGAACACACATGCAATGAATCTGGTTCTTGTTAGTAAAAAGAACACACATGCAATGACACTGGTGGATCCATATGTGGTATGTGAAAAGAACACACATTTAAATGACTCTGGTTGTTGTTAGTAAAAAGAACACACATGCAATGACACTGGTGGATCCATAGTTGGATTGTGAAAAGAGCACACATGCAATGAAACTGGTGGATCCATATGTGGTATGTGAAAAGAACACACATGCAATCACTCTAGTTGTTGTTAGTAAAAAGAACACACATGTAATGACAATGGTGGATCCATGTGTGGTCTCTGAAGAGAACACACATTTCAATGACACTGGTGGATCCATATGTGGTATGTGAAAAGAACAGTCATGAAATGACTCCAGTTGTTGTTAGTAAAAGAACACACATGCAATGACAGTGGTGGATCCATAGGTGGATTATGAAAAGAACACACATGCAATGACACTGGTGGATCCATATGTGGTATGTGAAAAGAACACACATTTAAATGACTCTGGTTGTTGTTAGTAAAAAGAACACACATGCAATGACACTGGTGGATCCATAGGTGGATTGTGAAAAGAGCACACATGCAATGAAACTGGTGGATCCATATGTGGTATGTGAAAAGAACACACATGCAATCACTCTAGTTGTTGTTAGTAAAAAGAACACACATGTAATGACACTGGTGGATCCATGTGTGGTCTCTGAAGAGAACACACATTTCAATGACACTGGTGGATCCATATGTGGTATGTGAAAAGAACAGTCATGAAATGACTCTAGTTGTTGTTAGTAAAAAGAACACACATGCAATGACAGTGGTGGATCCATAGGTGGATTATGAAAAGAACACACATGCAATGACACTGGTGGATCCATATGTGGTATGTGAAAAGAACACACATGCAATGACTCTGGTTGTTGTTAGTAACAAGAACACACCTGCAATAACACTAGTGGATCCATGTGTGGTCTCTGAAGAGAACACCCGTTTCAATGACTCTGGATGTTGTTAGTAAAAAGAACACACATGCAATGACACTGGTGGATCCGTGTGTGATCTCTGAAGAAAACACACATGCAATGAATCTTGTTCTTGTTAGTAAAAATAACACACATGCAATGGCACTGGTGGATCCATATGTGGTATGTGAAAAGAACACACATTTCAATGACTCTGGTTGTTGTTAGTAAAAAGAACACACATGCAATGACACTGGTGGATCCATAGGTGGATTGTGAAAAGAGCACACATGCAATGACTCTGGTTGTTCCAAATGTGGTATGTGAAAAGAACACACATGCCATGACTCCAGTTGTTGTTAGTAAAAAGAACACACATGTAATGACACTGGTGGATCCATGTGTGGTCTCTGAAGAGAACACGCATTGCAATGACACTGGTGGATCCATATGTGGTATGTGAAAAGAACAGACATGAAATGACTCCTGTTGTTGTTAGTAAAAAGAACACACATGCAATGACACTCCTGGATCCATATGTGGCGTGTGAAAAGAACACACATGCAATGACTCTGGTTGTTGTTAGTAACAAGAACACACATGCAATAACACTGGTGGATCCATGTGTGGTCTCTGAAGAGAACACACATTTCAATAACTCTGGTAGATCCATATGTGGTATGTGAAAAGAACACACATGAAATGAATCTGGTTCTTGTTAGTAAAAAAAGCACACATGCAATGACACTGGTGCATCCATAGGTGGATTGTGAAAAGAACACACATGCAATGACACTAGTTGTTGTTAGTAAAAAGAACAGAATTGCAATGACACTAGTGGATCCATGTGTGGTCTCTGAAGAGAACACACATTTCAATGATTTTGGTTGTTGTTAGTAAAAAGAACACACATGCAATGACACTGGTGGATCCAAGTGTGGTCTTTGAAGAGAACACACATGCAATGACTCTGGTTGTTGCTAGTAAAAAGAGCACACATGCAATGACATTGGTGGATCCATATGTCGGATGTGAAAAGAACACATATGCAATGACTCTGGTTGTTGTTAGTAAAAAGAACACACATGCAATGGCACTGGTGGATCCATAGGTGGATTGTAAAAAGAGCACACATGCAATGACTATGGTTGTTCCATATGTGGTATGTGAAAAAACATAAATGCAATGAATACAGTTGTTGTTAGTAAAAAGAACACACATGTAATGACACTGGTGGATCCATGTGTGGTCTCTAAAGAGAACACACATTTCAATGACACTTATGGATCCATATGTGGTATGATAAAAGAACAATCATGAAACGACTCCAGTTGTTGTGAGTAAAAAGAAAACACATGCAACAAGACTGGTGGATCCATAGGTGGATTGTGAAAAGAACACACATGCAATGACTCTGATGGATCCATATGTGGCATGTGAAAGGAACACACATGCAATGACTCTGGTTGTTGTTAGTAACAAGTACACACATGCAATAACACTGGTGGATCCATGTGTGGTGTCTGAAGAGAACGCACATTTCAATGACTCTGGTGGATCCATATGTTGTATGTGAAAGAACACACATGAAATGACTCTGGTTGTTGTTAGTAAAAAAAGCACACATGCAATGACACTGGTGGATCCATATGTGGTATGTGAAAATAACACACATGCAATGACACTGGTTGTTGTTAGTAAAAAGAACACACATGCAATGACACTGGTGGATCCATGTGTGGTCTCTAAAGAGAACACAAATTTCAATGACTCTGGTTGTTGTTAGTAAAAAGAACACACATGCAATGACACTGGTGGATCCATGTGTGGTCTCTGAAGAGAACACACATGCAATGACTCTGGTTGTTGTTAGTAAAAAGAACACACATGCAATGACACTGGTGGATCCATATGTGGTATGTGAAAAGAACACACATTTCAATGACTCTGGTTGTTATTAGTAAAAAGAACACACATGTAATGACACTGGTGGATCCATAGGTGGATTGTGAAAAGAGCACACATGCAATGACTCTGGTTGTTCCATATGTGGTATGTGAAAAGAACAGACATGCAAGGACTCCAGTTGTTGTTAGTAAAAAACAGATGTAATGACATTGGTGGATACATGTGTGGTCTCTGAAGAGAACACACATTTCAATGACACTGGTGGATCCATATGTGGTATGTGAAAAGAACAGTGATGAAATGACTCCAGTTGTTGTTAGTAAAAAGAACACACATGCAATGAGACTGGTGGATCCATAGGTGGATTGTGAAAAAAACACACATGCAATGACACTGGTGGATCCATATGTGGCATGTGAAAAGAACACACATGCAATGACTCTGGTTGTTGTTAGTAACAAGAACACACATGCAATAACACTGGTGGATCCATGTGTGGTCTCTGAAGAGAACACACATTTCAAAGACTCAGGTGGATCCATATGTGCTATGAGAAAAGAACACACATGAAATGAATCTGGTTGTTGTTAGTAAAAAAAGCACACATGCAATGGCACTGGTGCATCCATAGGTGGATTGTGAAAAGAACACACATGCAATGACACCAGTTGTTGTTAGTAAAAAGAACACACATGCAATGACACTAGTGGATCCATGTGTGGTCTCTGAAGAGAACACATATTTCAATGATTCTGGTTGTTGTTAGTAAAAAGAACACACATGCAATGACACCGGTGGATCCAAGTGTGGTCTTTGAAGAGAACACACATGCAATGACTCTGGTTGTTGTTAGTAAAAAGAACACACATGCAATGACACTGGTGGATCCATATGTGGTATGTGAAAAGAACACACATTTCAATGACTCTGGTTGTTAGTAAAAAGAACACACATGCAATGACACTGGTGGATCCATAGGTGGATTGTGAAAAGAGCACACATGCAATGACACTGGTGGATCCATATGTGGTATGTGAAAAGAACACACATGCAATGACTCCAGTTGTTGTTAGTAAAAAGAACACACATGTAATGACACTAGTGGATCCATGTGTGGTCTCTAAAGAGAACACATATTTCAATGGCACTGGTGGATCCATATGTGGTATGTGAAAAGAACAGTCATGAAATGACTCTAGTTGTTGTTAGTAAAAAGAACACACATGGAATGACACTGGTGGATCCATAGGTGGATTGTGAAAAGAACAAACATGCAATGACACTGGTGGATCCATATGTGGCATGTGAAAAGAACACACATGCAATGACTCTGGTTGTTGTTAGTAACAAGAACACACATGCAATAACACTGGTGTATCCATGTGTGGTCTCCGAAGAGAACACACATTTCAATCACTCTGGTTGTTGTTAGTAAAAAGAACACACATGCAATGACACTTGTGGATCCATGTGTGGTCTCTGAAGAGAACACGCATGCAATGACTCTGGTTGTTGCTAGTAAAAAGAGCACACATGCAATGACACTGGTGGATCCATATGTGGTATGTGAAAAGAACACACATGCAATGACTCTGGTTGTTGTTAGTAAAAAGAACACACATGCAATGGCACTGGTGGATCCATAGGTGGATTGTGAAAAGAGCACACATGCAATGACTCTAGTTGTTCCATATGTGGTATGTGAAAAGAACACACATGCAATGACTCCAGTTGTTGTTAGTAAAAAGAACACACATGTAATGACACTGGTGGATCCATGTGTGGTCTCTAAAGAGAACACACATTTCAATGACACTTATGGATCCATATGTGGTATGTGAAAAGAACAGTCATGAAATGACTCCAGTTGTTGTGGGTAAAAAGAACACACATGCAAGGAGACTGGTGGATCCATAGGTGGATTGTGAAAAGAACACACATGCAATGACTCTGATGGATCCATATGTGGCATGTGAAAGGAACACACATGCAATGACTCTGGTTGTTGTTACTAACAAGTACACACATGCAATAACACCGGTGGATCCATGTGTGGTGTCGGAAGAGAATGCACATTTCAATGACTCAGGTGGATCCATATGTTGTATGTGAAAAGAACACACGTGAAATGACTCTTGTTGTTGTTAGTAAAAAAAGCACACATGCAATGACACTGGTGGATCCATATGTGATATGTGAAAAGAACACACATGCAATACCACTAGTTGTTGTTAGTAAAAAGAACACACATGCAATGACACTGGTGGATCCATGTGTGGTCTCTAAAGAGAACACAAATTTCAATGACTCTGGTTGTTGTTAGTAAAAAGAACACACATGCAATGACACTGGTGGATCCATGTGTGGTCTCTGAAGAGAACACACATTTCAATGACTCTGGTTGTTGTTAGTAAAAAGAGCACACATGCAATGACACTGGTGGATCCATGTGTGGTCTCTGAAGAGAACACACATGCAATGACTCTGGTTGTTGTTAGTAACAAGAACACACATGCAATGACACTGGTGGATCCATATGTGGTATGTGAAAAGAACAGACATTTCAATGACTCTGGTTGTTATTAGTAAAAAGAACACACATGTAATGACACTGGTGGATCCATAGGTGGATTGTGAAAAGAGCACACATGCAATTACTCTGGTTGTTCCATATGTGGTATGTGAAAAGAACAGACATGCAAGGACTCCGGTTGTTGTTAGAAAAAAAACACACATGTAATGACACTGGTGGATCCATGTGTGGTCTCTGAAGAGAACACACATTTCAATGACACTGGTGGATCCATATGTGGTACGTGAAAAGAACAGTCATGAAATGACTCCAGTTGTTGTTAGTAAAAAAACACACATGTAATGACACTGGTGGATCCATGTGTGGTCTCTGAAGAGAACACACATTTCAATGACACTGGTGGATCCATATGTGGTACGTGAAAAGAACAGTCATGAAATGACTCCAGTTGCCATGAACCGGGCTTGGACGAGCTGGTGGTTCTGATTTCCCTCGAGTGAAGACAGAGCTCTAGTGAATTTCCATGGTATGTGTGGATAATGAATTTGTAGTATGGAGAGCGTAGCAGGAAGTTAGCATCGACTAAAAATGTGTAATAGTTTGAATCGATGTAGTACGTGTGTGTAATAGTTTGAAGTAGTATGTGTGTGTAATAGTTTGAATCGATGTAGTATGTGTGGGTAATGAATTTGATGTAGTGTTTGTGTAATAGTTTGAATCGATGTAGTTGAACACCGTGCTTTATAATTTCTATGAATAACCAAGGACAACCTCATGAAAAGAGGGTGGTCTGGCAATGAGCAATGTCAATTCCGTGGATGCCAGGAAAATGTAGTCCATCTCCTCTTCAAGTACAAGGTAGATACATTTGTAACACGTTGAACTGCAGGACCATTTTGCAGGCAACACAAGACAAAGGAAAAATGGTTTACAGCATAGACAGCAGACCCAAAATCTGTAGTCTAGGATAAAAAGATGCCAGTTAACTAGATTGAACCACGACTAGTAATTGAAGGAAACAGATACTTGATAGTATTTGCTTACAACAGTAGTACTTCCATACAAAAGGGTCTTATACCTGCACAAAAGTGGGCTAAACTTCCTACTAGTTTATAGAACAATTCGTCAGCATTTCATCTACAAAAGCCATTCTTTAGTCTGAACTTAACTATTCTACACTGAAAAAACTATAGATCTCCACCAGAAAAGTTGGCTGGCCAATTGCCTTGAGAGGACATAAGTTCTTTGATCATTTAACCCAAACTGATCTATTGCCTTCCCGCCAAACTACAAGAAATCTGCATCATTCATGCATGAGCGATTTGCGTGCGCCAGTCCCGGTTCAGTTGGAGCATCCGCGCCACCACAACGATTTCTTCAAAACTGAAATTCGGCATCTCCTTCTCGGGATCGTAGGTCCATCTGAACTCGAACCTGAATTCCGGGGTTGAGCTGATGCTCGCTGCCGGCTCCGGCTATCGAACAATCCAACATGCTGAGTGTAGACGCTTGGTCGCCGCCACGGTACAGCCTCCGACGGTGAGTAGGATGGAGCGTCTTTGCCGCAGACGGCATGCTCCCAGCCTTCCCCACTGAGGTAAGTTAGTCCGCGCCAAAGCGTGGACGCGAGAGTTCCTAGACCTTGGCGCTTCCTTGTTCGAGGGTGTGTACCCTCGGCGGCATGCTCTCGTGAATGATTTGATACGTACCTTGTTCCCACTGCCTAGAGCATGCCGTAATGCCGCCGCGTGATTTCTCCACATTGCTCTCTTGGCCCTGCTTTCTGTATCTGGCGCCAACGACACCACAGTCGCCGCCACGGCCGATTCGGCACATTCGGGGAAATCATCCGCCTGGCAGGGCAATGGGAGACCGACCTTGAAGTATAGCTTCATGGCCTGCCTTAGAGGAGCTAAATACCCCAGTTTCGGTGGCTGTCGTGGCGACGGTGTCTGCTTAGGCGGGGCCATGTTATCCTAGTTGGTGCGGTGCGGAGGAGCTGCGCAAGGTGAACTGTGGTTAGTCGGAGAAGGGGAGTGAAAGACTGATGAGTTTGGACTACAGACGCAGCGTGAAAATAACCATTTCCCATTTCCTTAGAGGGTAATAATTTGATACTCGTTGCATTAACAGCTCAATCTTTATTTCCCTTATCAGCATAAGAGTGTGAATGTATTAAAAAGATCGGTCGTGGCTATCCACCTCATCGGGCAATGTACCAGGACAGGTAGGAGACGGGACCGGGTTTCATTTTAGAAATGTTGACGACTGTGCCCTTATGTTTATACGATATTATTTATATGCCACCATGTACCGTCGATTGTAGCAACACCATCAGAAACAGGGGATAACGACGTGGCGTGTTTTCTCTTTTTAAAGGGCATCAGAAACAGGGGATGTCGGCGTGGCATGATTTCTGACTAGCAGGCCTGCCCCGTCCACCTTCGACGGCGTGCATCCTAGGTTTGAGGGATGGTGCCGCCCACCAACACATTATTGTGCAATTTTCCATGTGGAACCTGAATTCCGGCGCTGAGCTGATGCCCATGTCGAACACAGAGAATTCTGAAAGAAGCTACTAAAAATAAATACTTTGAATTCTGAAAGTACTAAAATTAAGTACATTACAATTTTGTCTGAAAGGTAATACGCATACTGCTGATCGAAATAATATAAATACAGTACAAATTTCTACTTCGAAAAATAGACCTGAAAATGCTAGTAAATAACCTAGGACGAATATAGGATTCATTCTCCCCTATATATTTCATCGGCGGCGGCTCCCACGTGCTACAACACATATTCAGAGAACTCTCTCCGTCTGCAATGTGCTGCCAGTATCTCGTCCAGAGGGTAAGGCCTCGGTGTATGTTCCAGACTAAAGCCATATGTCATTGTTGGTTCCTCTTCCCAGACTTGAACCTCATGATCGTACAGTCTGATATAATTCCTGTAGTATATACAACCGGGTTTGATTGTGGGGTGTAACCTGGTGTCAATGGAGATAGACCGATTGTAATCAACAAAGAGGGCACGACTTCCAATGTTACCGACAGCCTCGAGAGAGAGGTTCTCCGTGTCCACCCGGTACAACACCGGTTGCCCTTTAGGGAAATCCCCGTTCAACACAAGAAGCAGATCACCATCTGACTCCACAAGGTAAAATTTGTAAGTTCCGCGCACCTATTCAAAGACTGGGGCCGAAATTATTTTGGCCATCGTGATAAGGTTTCAAGGCTGCTCTAACTTGATGTTGGTCGACAAGATGTCTCCATTCTCAAGTAATGCATATACTTCCCCTCGAAATGCCGTCATGCAGTCTAGAAGCATATCAGGAGGTGGCGAATACAATCCTTCTCCAAATGATTCATTGATTTGCCCCATTGGGGTGCTCTCATCGGCCCATGCAATATGATTTAGATAATCAGTGCAAACGAACACCATC
Organism: Avena insularis; assembly: GCA_023614405.1. Lineage (NCBI taxonomy): Eukaryota > Viridiplantae > Streptophyta > Magnoliopsida > Poales > Poaceae > Avena > Avena insularis. The sequence goes on along the minus strand of JAJUPC010000638.1, from coordinate 98,682 downwards.
ATCAGGGACTTCGTCACGATGACAGATTGCAGAAGGTCAGATGGTATGTGTGCTTGAAACTCGGTGTTAGACTTATGAGTGATTGGGTTCAGAAGCCGAATCTGGTACGGCTCCACCCTCTGAGCAAGCACGATGACACCACGAGAAACACCGACGAAGTAGAATCTTTTGGAAGAAGAAGGCATCAGTTAGCACTAAGATGTTTACAATGGAAAATACCAATAAATATCGGATGTGAATGTGAACCTGCGATGGACATCCATTAGATTTGTCCTGAAGCAACGGCCAGTGGCGAGGTTGAGTAAGGTGAAGTCGCCAACGTCTGGAAGTGTGTGATCTATCATGATCTAGTTGTTGAGATGGAATTCAAGCACCTTTAAAGTGCGGCGCCAATCAGTGCAGACTTATCGACAAGCAGCATAGGTGTCGACGCACTCCTCTTTCTCCAGCAAGTAGTCGGCGATCTTGCGAAGTGGGTCGGCCGGGAGATCGGACTAGTTCCTCTTCATCCAGCTACCGGCCATGGCTTACATGTGGGAATGTTTTGATCGAGGAAGAAAGAAGAACTACCACTGCGAGGAGAAGAAGAAGAGGATTACAGACGAGGGAGACGAAGCGGAACTACCACTTCGAGGAGACGAGGAGACGGGGGAGAAGAAGCAAAACTGCCACTTCAAGTTTGGATCAACGGGCTTTTTCGGAACTAGCGCATGAACCAGCCATGCACTGCATGCAAGTTTTGATCAAACAGACTGACATGTGGGACCTGCTAAAAAATTCCGTGAAGTGCTACCGTGCATAGTGCGCTGACAGGTGGCATGTTTTCTGACTGGCGGGCCCGCCTCCTCCACATTCGACGGCGCGCGTCCCAGGTTCGAGGGCTGGTGCCGCCTACCAACACATTATTGTGCAATTTTCCATGCTTTGTCGCAACCAGCTCTGCTCCGCTCCTCTGCTCCTGTCGCCACCACTCCGCTCAGTCATGCACCGCTCTCGTCGTCCCCTTGGGACGTCGTCCTCCTGCCCTCCCCTCACGTCCCCTCCCCTCCCCTCACTGCCCTGTCTCCTTGCCGCCGCCCACCACCCAGGCGCGTCTGGAAACGAAAACCGGGAGTCGGCCGTCGGGTTAGGGGCCCAACGACACTGGTGATCCGGATCCCGCTCAGAGATGGATCCTGCGAGGCTTGAGAGCATGGATATGGGTCCTGCACGGCTAGAGAGCACGGAATCTCCTTCAAGTCTGGAGAGCACAGAGGACAACGAAACAGGGGGAGAGGAAGCGAGGTGCAGAGCTTTGGAGGTACGGAGCCCGGAGAAGGTGCCGTGCGTCCACATTGAAGGGTAAGAACCGTGATTCCTTTTCTGCATACCCCAATTAGCGTTTCTAGTCCCGTGGTGATGGCAAGGATATGTGTTGGTAACCGCAGGACGTCTGTACAACTTGTCCTTGAGCATGATGCTTTGTCAAGCGAGCATGAAGGCACTGAAATGTGTGGCGGTGCGGATGATGATGAGAAAGCTTATCCAGACATGGCTGCTGACCCTGATAGGATGGAGAGTAGGGAATATTTGGTTGATTCGAACTTTGAGCCTGACTATGGGACTGATGAGGAAGAGGAATGTGAAGATGTGGAAATGGGATGTAGATACGACGACGAAGACGTGGACATGCCAGTGATACACTTTGATAGGGACAATCCTACAATTGATGAGGGGACTGTCTTTGATAATGTGGAGGACTGCAGATATGTAGTTGCAACCTATGCAATCAGAGTTGGGTTCAAATTTATGATTGAAAAGAGCGACCAAAAGAGATTTAGGGTGCACTGTAGGGAAAGTAATGTGTGTAAATGGAGATTACATGCATCTCCAATGCGGGGTGGACACCCATTTCAGGTTGCAATAGCTACGTTTAGTTTCAGTCTTTCTCATATTTATTCTATTGATAACTAGCTCTGAATTATTTGGATTCTTATCGAATGCAGATCAAAGTAAACACAAAGAAACACAACTGCCCTAATACTTCTTTAAGTGGTAAAATTAGACCGGTGACTACTAAGTGGATTGCTCACATCTTGACTGGGTGAGGCAGGATCATAACATTGGACCTGCTGAACTCAGAGCAAAGATTAGCAAAAAGTTTTACGTTCTGATTCCTTACCACAAAGTCTTTGATGGGAAGGAGATGGCTCTAGACTTCATTCAAGGCAAGTGGAATGACAGTTTTCATATGTTTTATAGTTTCAAAGCTCAGGTAAAGAAAACATCACCTGGTAGTGTTGTTGACATCGATTATGAGGTTGTGAAAGGGAGAGAAAAGGTCTCGAGGGGGGTCAGGTATAAGCAGGCAGATAAGATATGCTTCAGCAGATGTTTTGTCCGCCTGAAGGCATCTTGGAAGGGTTCCTAGACTGCAGCCATACTTGGCAATAGGCGCAACTTCTTTAACATGGAAGTTCAGGGGACATGTTGCTTTTGCTTGTGCTTTGGACGCGCATAATTGGCTTCTACCCGTAGCTTATGCTGTTCTTGAGGGTGAATCAAATGAAAGCTGGACATGGTTCATGCAGAGACTATGGGAAGTAATTGGTCACCCTGAAGGCTTGGTGATACACACCGGTGCATGCGAGGGTCTTGAGAATGTTGTTGATGTTGTGTTTCCTGGGGTTGAGCATAGGGAATGCATGCACCTCGCTACTAACTTCACGAAGAAGTTCAAAGGAAAGATCTTTGAAGAGGACTTGTGGCGATCAGCATACACATACACCCCAAGCACGCATGCTACTTACTTGCAGAACATGTATGTAGTGCCAAAGGTGAAAAAATACCTTGAAGAACATCACACCAAGCTATGAACCAGAAGAAAGTTTGGTGAGTTAAGCAAGGTGGATTTTGTTTGCAATAATTTGGCAGAGAGTTTCAATGATAAGATTTCGCGCATGAGAACACCGTAACAGGGTGACTATAAATATGGGTTCAGTGCTACGAAGGTGTTATGTTGAGGCTCATGGATCAAGAGTGGAATTTGTCAATCCAGATGACGGATAGATATACCCTGGGCCCTCTCGGTGATATCACATTAGGATAGCTTGCAAGCAAGTGATGTGATCACTAGAATGTTATATCACGGGAACGAGAAAAGAGTGCATGTCGGTAACGAGATCAAACTAGGTATGGAGATACCGATGATCGAATCTCGGACATGTAATATATCGAGAGACAAAGGGATTTATTTACAAGCGTTAAAGGTTCTCACGATCACAGGAGTCATCGTTGAATGTGTATGAGTCAGTACGGATCTCCAGGTCCCGCTGCTGATTATTGATCGGAGAAGGGTCTCGATCATGTCTGCATTATTCGCGAACCGTAGGGTGGCACACTTAAGAGTTACCGGACACCATTTTGGAGCACATATGTTTCAGATTTAAAGAATTGCAAAGCGCAGGAATTGTTTCAATAGAAACCGAAATTGTTTCTGTGAAATTGGAGAAGGTGGTTCTGCATGTGATATTGAAATATTGCAAGGGGCTATATGTGAATGTTTGTTAATTAAAGTAATTAACAAAATTCTGAATAAATTTAATAAAAGAGTTTTATTAAATGAGAGAGCATTAAATTTGGAGAAACTTAATGCATTTAAAGTGGAGACTTTAAAAGGGAATGTGAAGAGGCATTTTAATGTGGAGGAGTTACCACCACATGAATGGGGAGGTGAGGGTCACCCCCATGCGCCGGCCATGGAGAGATGGGGCACCCCTCTCCTCCTATAAAGGCCACCCATTCCTCCTTCATCCTCACACCTCCTTGTGAAGGATCTCTCCTCTAGAATTATTCCCCATGGTCTCGGATTAGCGAGATACATGTTCCCGTGGCATTTCGTCTGAAGGAGTTGCTTCTTCCTGGATCGCTGGAGCGAGGAGGTGGAGGTTGTCCGTGGCTTGAACGTGTGTGTGAGTGCGCGCGCTGAGTTGCGGCGCCGGACTTCCTCATGATCTTGAGATCGCAAGTGTCGACTACATCAACCACGAGTTCCTACTGCTAACAAAGCTCGTTGTCTTGAGGGTAAGTTCTCTATGGATGTATGTCCACCCGCTTGCTTTGTACCTAGTAGATAGATCTTGGCGTGTAGTTCACACCGTAGGAAATTTTTTGTTTTCTATGTCATGACCAAACAAAGGGTATCAGAGCCTGATCTATGCGTAGGTGCTTTGCACGGGTAGTACATATATGTTTATATGTGGGCGATGATGATCATGTTATTGCATCTTCTATGTACTTTGGATATTGGTGGCATAGTGGGATGAAGCGGCCCGGACCAACCTTACATGTCATCGTACATGAGACCGGTTCCACGACTGACATGCAACTTGTTTTGCATAAGTGGCTGGCGGGTGTCTGTCTCTCCTACTATAGTCAATATCTGATTTACAACGAGTTGCTAATAACTTAGTTATCCTCGTTGTGGTTCATGTTCGTAGGTTAGATAGGTTCTATCTCCGAAAGCCCTAAGCCACGTAAAACTTGCAATTGATAAATTAGAGGCGTCTAGTTTAGATCGTTGCTGGGCTAGTGTTTTGATATGGTATTGTTGTAAGTAGATGTATAATAGATACTCTTACAACTCACTTAACGTGTAAGTTCCATAGACCTTGGCCTTACACACAAAGGAATGATAAAGATCATACCATGATGCAAATGATAGAGATCAAATGCATGGACCATATCATCTCACTTCACACATTAGATGTTAGCATCTTATATTGCTAGTTTGGCGCGTTTGGTAGCATTATAAGATGATCCCTCATTTAGATATCAAGATAAAATGTGTTCTTCCTTAAGTATGCACCGTTTTGTGGATCGTGTTTTGAGGCATCACGTGATGATCGGGTGTTTTCAACTCTACGCTTTCATACAACGGGTGTAAGACAGTTTTACACACGCAAATACTAAGGTTCTTACTTGACGAGCCTAGCATGTACAGACATGGCCTCAGAACACGGACCGAAAGGTTAAGCATGAGTCATATAGTTGATATGATGCCCATATAGATGCTCTCCTTTGAAGCTACACCGACTCACGTGATGATCGGACTTGGTGTAGTGGATTTGGTTCATGTAATCACCAAAAGGACACGAGGGATGTCGTTTTTGAGTGGGAGTTCATTAGTAATTTGGATTAGTCGAACTCAATCTATCATAAACTTAGTCTAAATATACTTTACAAATTCTATTGTAGATGGCACCACCTACTTTTAATTTCAATGTGTTCATGGAGAAAGAGAAACTTGCTGCGAATGGTAGCAACTTCACCAACTGGGCTATGAATTTGAGGATTCTCCTCATCACGCACAAAAGCAATATGTGCTAGATGCGCCGCTAGGCCCCCCACCAGCTCCTGATGCCCCTGACAAGGAAAAGAACATCTATATAACTCGTCAGGAGGACCACTACTTAGTTCATTGCGGCATACTGTATGGGCTAGAGCCAGAACTTCGAAAACGTTTCGAAAATGGCAATGCCTTTGATACCATGGGAGAATTGAAAATGATTTTCGATACCCATGCTGCCATAGAGAGTTATAATGCTACAGAAAAGTTCTTTAGCTGCATGATGGAGGAAAATAGCTCCGTTAGTGAGCACGTACTCAAAATGTCTGGGTACGCCGATAAGCTTGTGTCCTTGGGAATAACGATTCCCATTGACTTAGGCATACATCGTGTTCTCCCATCTCTGCCACCTAGCTACAAGAGCTTCGTGATGAACTATAATATGCAGGGCATGAAGAAGTCTCTTCCCGAGCTTCTATCAATGCTTAAGACTGCAGAAGTGCAGATTAGGAAAGAACATCAAGTGTTGATGATCAATAGGACCACCAGTTTCAAGAAGGACAAGAAAGGCAAGCACAAGGGAAAGAAGGGTGGCAAGGCTGTTGCCACGCCTGAAAAGAAACCCCAAGCTGGCCCTAAGTCTGACACCGAGTGCTACTATTACAAGGGACCGCCATTGAAGCGCAATCGTCCCAAGTATTTGGCGACAAGAAGTCCGCAAGGCAAACAAAGGTATATGTGATATACATGTTATTGATGTGTACTTGACTAGTACCGCAGAGCACCGGGTATTTGATACGGATCGGTTGCTAATATATGTAACTCGTTCGTGGCTGCGAACAAGCGACAACTAGCGAGGGATGAGGTCACGATGCGGTCGGCAATGGATCAAGAGTTGATGTGATCGCCATTTAACGCTGCCTCTCCATATGCCATCGGGATTAGTTATAAACCTAAATAATTGTTCTTTGGTGCCTGCACTGAGCATGAACATTGTATCCGGATCGTGTTTGATGCAAAGTGGTTATTCATTTATGTCTGAAAACAATGGTTGTTCGATTTATATGAATAATATCTTTTATGGTCATGCACCTATGTTGAATGGTTTATTTCTGTTGGATCTCGATAGTAGTATTACGCATATTCATAATGTTGATGCTAAAAGGATTAAACTTGATAATGATATATCTACATATATGTGGCAATCGCCGCTCAGGTCATATTGGCGTTAAACGCATGAAGAAACTCCATTCTGATGGACTTTTGGAATCACTTGATTTTGAATCATTTGATACATGTGAGCCATGCCTTATGAGCAAGATGACTAGAACGCCGTTTTCCGGTTCAATGGAACGGGCGACAGATCTATTGGAAATCATACATACTGATGTGTGTGGACCAATGAGTGTGTCGGCGCGAGGTGGATATCGTTATTTTGTTACTTTCACGGAAGATTTGAGTAGATACGGGTATATCTATTTGATGAAACACAAGTCTGAAACTTTTGAAAAGTTCAAGGAATTTCAGAATGAAGTGGAAAATCATCATAACAGAAAGATCAAATTTCTGCGGTCCGACCATGGAGGAGAGTATCTTAGTTACGAGTTTAGCACACATATGAAAGACTGTGGAATAGTTTCACAACTCACGTCACGGAACACCACAATGTAATGGTGTGTCGTAACGTCAGAATCGCATTTTATTGGATATGGTTCGATCTATGATGTGTCCGGTGACTTGCCATCGTCATTTTGGAGTTATGCAATGAAACCGCTACATTCACTTTAAATAGGGCACCATCTAAATCCGCTGAAAAGACACCAGATGAATTATGGTTTGGAAACAAACCTAAGTCATATTTCTAAAGTTTGGGGATTCGATGTTTATGTGAAGAAACTTCAACCGGATAAACTCGAACCCAAAGCGGAAAAATGCGTCTTCATAGGATACCCTAAGGAAACGATTGGGTATACCTTCTACCACAGATCCGAGGGCAAGGTCTTTGTTGCCAAGAATGGATCCTTTCTTGATAAGGAGTTTCTCGCGAAAGGTGTGAGTAGTCGGAAGGTAGAACTCGAAGAGGTTATTGAACCTTCTCTTCATGAAATGGCGAGTAGCGCAGCGTGGTTGTTTCGGAGTTGACTACACCAAAGGAAGAGAGAGCTAATGATATTGATCATGAAACTCCGAAAGAGGACAAGATCAACCTCGCAGGTCAAGGTGACACGGCAGCCTCCTGAACTGTACGGCAATCCTGTTATGAATTTCATGATTGATGAAATGGATGATCCTGCGACATATGAAGAAGCGATGATGAGCCCGGATTCCAACAAATGGCTAGAAGCCATGAAATCCGAGATGGAATCCATGTATGAGAACCAAGTTTGGAACTTGGTGGACTTACCTCACGCAATCGAAAAGGCCGTTGAGAATAAATGGATTTTCAAAAGGAAAACTGATGCTGATGGTAATGTGACCATCTATAAGGCTCGACTTGTCGCAAAGGGGTTTCGACAAATTCAAGGAGTTGACTACGATGAGACATTCTCTCCCGTAGCGATGCTTAAGTCGGTTAGGATTATGTTAGCAATTGCTGCATATTTTGATTATGAAATATGGCAGATGGATGTCAAAACTGCGTTCCTCAATGGTAAGATTGAAGAAGAGTTGTATATGATACAACCTAAGGGTTTTGTCGATCCTAAGGATGCTAATAAGGTGTGCAAACTTCAGCGATCCATCTATGGACTGAAGCAAGCATCACGGAGTTGGAATCTCCGCTTTGATGAGGTGATCAAAGAGTTTGGATTTGTCCAAACTTATGGAGAGGCTTGTATTTACAAGAAAGTGAGTGAGAGCAATGTGACATTTCTGATATTATATGTGGATGACATATTATTGATTGGAAATGATTTAGATCTTTTAAACAGTGTTAAAAGTTATCTAAATAGCAAATTTTCGATGAAGGACCTTGGTGAAGCTTCATATATATTAGGCATTAAAATCTATAGAGATAGATCAAGACGCCTAATTGGGCTATCGCAGAGTACATACCTTGATAAGATATTAAAGAAGTTTAATATGGACGGAAGTAAGAAGGGGTTCTTACCTATGTTGCAAGGCAAGACATTGAGTAAGACTCAAAGTCCGGCTACGGCGGAAGAAAGAGAGATAATGGATAGGATCCCCTATGCCTCATCCATAGGCTCTATAATGTATGCCATGCTATGTACAAGACCGGATGTGGCACATGCTATTAGTTTGACTAGTAGGTACCAATCTGATCCAGGTTCGGAACACTGGATAGCGTAGAATATCCTTAAGTACTTGAGAAGAACTAAGGATATGTTTCTTATATACGGAGGTGAAGAAGAGCTAGTCGCTAAGTGTTATGTCGATGCTAGTTTTGACACTGATCCAGATGACTCTAAGTCTCAATCCGGATACGTATTTCTCTTGAATGGAGCAGCAGTTAGTTGGAGGAGTTCCAAACAACCTGTGGTGGCTGGATCAACAACGGAGGCGAATATGTTGTCGCTTGAAGCAGCAGAAGCGGTTTGATGAAAGAGTTAATTACGGAATGGGTGTGGTTCCCAGTGCGTTGGACCCGATGGTGATCTATTGTGACAACAATGGAGCCATAGCCAACGCAAAGGAACCAAGGTCTCACAAGAATTCCAAGCATATTAAGCGCCGGTTTCACTCCATCCGCGAACATGTCAAGGATGGAGATATAAAGATTTAGAAGTGCACACGGACCTGAATGTAGCAGATCCGCTGACTAAAGTACTCTAGGGCAAAACATGATCAACACCAGAACTCCATGGGTGTTAGATTTATCACTATGTGAACTAGATTATTGTCTCTAGTGCAAGTGGGAGATCAAGGAAATATGCCCGAGAGGCAATAATAAAGTTGTTATTATGTATTCCTTGTATATGATAGATGTTTATTTTACATGCTATAATTGTATTGATAGGACATCAATACATGTGTGTTTAATAAACAAAAGGGTTCCTAGTCATGCCTCTCTTATAGACTAGCTTGTTGATTAACAAGATGATCAAGGTTTCTGATCATGGACATTGGATGTTGTTAATAACAAGGTCACACCATTGGTGGAATGATGTGATGAACATTCATCCGAAGTATAGCATTACGATCAAGTCATTGTGTTTATATTGCTATAACATCATACGAAGTAATCTTTATCCTTAGACCATGAGATCATGTTAATTGCTAACACCGGAAGAGTATCTTGATAACATCAAACGTCGCACGTAATGGGGTGACTATAAAGATGGGTTCGATTACTGAAGGTGTTATGTTGAGGCTCATGGATCAAGAGTGGAATTTGTCAATCCAGATGACGGATAGATATACTCTGGGCCCTCTCGGTGATATCACATTAGGATAGCTTGCAAGCAAGTGATGTGATCACTAGAATGTTATATCACGGGAACGAGAAAAGAGTGCATGTCGGTAACGAGATCAAACTAGGTATGGAGATACCGATGATCGAATCTTGGACATGTAATATATCGAGAGACAAAGGGATTTAGTTACAAGTGTTAAAGGTTTTCACGATCACAGGAGTCATCGTTGAATGTGTAGGAGTCAGTACGGATCTCCAGGTCCCGCTGCTGATTATTGATCGGAGAAGGGTCTCGATCATGTCTGCATTATTCGTGAACCGTAGGGTGGCACACTTAAGAGTTACCGAACACCATTTTGGAGCACATATGTTTCAGACGAAAGAATTGCAAAGCGTAGGAATTGTTTCAATAGAAACCAGAAATTGTTTCGGGTGAAATTGCAGAAGGTGGTTCTACATGTGATATTGAATATTGCAAGGGGCTATCTGTGAATGTTTGTTAATTAAAGTAATTAACAAAATTCTGAATAAATTTAATAAAAGAGTTTTATTAAATGAGAGAGCATTAAATTTGGAGAAACTTAATGCATTTAAAGTGGAGACTTTAAAAGGGAATGTGAAGAGGCATTTTAATGTGGAGGAGTTACCACCACATGAATGAGGGAGGTGAGGGGTCACCCCCCCATGCGCCAGCCATGGAGAGAGGGGGCACCCCCCTCCTCCTATAAAAGGCCACCCATTCCCTCCTTCATCCTCACACCTCCTTGTGAAGGATCTCTCCCCCTCTAGAATTATTCCCCCATGGTCTCGGATTAGCGAGATACATGTTCCCGGTGGCATTTCATCTGGAAGGAGTTGCTGCTTCCACTGGATCGCTGGAGCGAGGAGGTGGAGGTTGTCCGGTGGCTTGAACGTGTGTGGGAGTGCGGATGCGCTGCTGAGTTGCGGCGCTCGGACTTCCTCACGATCTTGAGATCAGCAAGTGTACGACTACATCAACCACGAGTTCCTACTCGTTAACAAAGCTCGTTGTCTTCGAGGGTAAGTTCTCTATGGATGTATGTCCACCCGTTTGCTTTGTACCTAGTAGATAGATCTTGGCGTGTAGTTCACACCATAGGAATTTTTTTGTTTTCTATGCTGCGGACCCAACAGGAGGAAAGGGCAAATAATGGAGGTGTATTAGAATATGAAGAAGTTGCAGGGGTGATTGAGGATATTCTTGAGGATCTTTCGGCTAACTGCAGGAGAAATAATAAATCCCTGCCAATTTCATCTTTGTACGATTCTCCGGATAAAAGGTAAGCTGAAAAATTGTTTTATTTGCCATTTTATCATTTTTTTATCCTCATCAACTGATGCTTAATGCAGCGTGGGCTAGCAGACTAATAAGAGGAGCAGAAAGATGCGGGCATAGTAACGTCGTATGTTGAATTATATCATTGAAACTAAACTAGCCGTGTCGTCTTTATTTATATCTGGCGTGTGCAATGTGTCTGTGGTGGGGTCATGTGGACCAGATTACAATTTTTTAAATATTATTACATTAATTTTTTACCTGCGTTTGGACGCGGCTACTAGTTCTCATCTCCCTTGCATTCCCATCTCCTCTGGCACACTCCAGAATTATGGCTGTGCTATCAAGTAGCAGAGTCAGCGTATTGTCCCATCAGGTGTGAACGCAATAACTTTGTTTGTTCAGAATTTGACGACTTTTGATTAGTTTAAAAGACAGAGAAACCTAAAACATGTATCTAGACATGTTTTGGGTATATACACATTTATTAAATATCTAAAAAAACTAAGTCAGTTATATCTGGACAGGAGTAGTACACTATTACAACACGCTCGATCCCTTCTCCTCTAGTGCACTCCAAATTATGGCTGTGCCATCAAGTGCTGGGAGCAGAGTCAGCATATTGTCCCATCAGATATGCCAGGAACGCGCGAACTTTATTTTCAGGATCGGATGAGTTTCGATCGACTAGTTTCAAAGACAAAGACAACTAAACATGGCCAACATATATAGATTATGACGATAATCGACCATGACTCAAGTGACCCAGATCCAAAGAGCGCATTAAGATACCATACATAGATTTAATTTATGCTTAAGTGGCCCTAATTGACTATGACGCTCCTGTAGTCTCCATCATTGACGACGTTGTCCGTGTCGCCGCCAGCCTGCTCCGCGTCGAAATCGATGCCGACGTTCCCGGCAGCGTTCCTCCTCCTCATGGATTCTTCACGGCGCGCTGCATCGATAACGGTGGAGGTCGTACGCCAGGCACCGCCTAAGCGCCGCCTCCGCCGGGGTTGCGCAGATCCGGTGGATCTCCGCCGGTGGGTTACGCAGCTCAATCAACAGCCGCTCCTTCTTGAACAGCTTTCACGGTACGCCAGATGCGCGAGTACCGCGCCATTGCCCTCTTCCGCTCCGACAGCTAGCGGCGGCGCTCCTCGATCTGCCTCGCCAACACGTTGTCGCGCAAGAGCGGCGCGAACAGGAAACCCGGCGTAGCTGAGCTCGAAGCCAGCCGGAAGCCTCGCGAATGGCGGCGCGAGTATGTCATAGTGGGCGAACATCTGAGCCTCGTGCAAGCTGAGTATGGGCCTCTCCCTCTCCATGGCAATGAGGGAACATGATCTGATCTTCGGCCCCGAGGTTAAGGGGATAAGGGCAAGGACGTAGGCCCAGCGTCATTGCCACTGCCAATTAGTTCGCAGAACAGACTTCTCGCGGATCGCCCTCGTGAAGGACATCACTATCATCCACGCACCCCGATCCAACGACGCCTAAAAATCAGAGATCGGGTCTTCTAGAAGCCCAGAGCGGTTGCTGGTTAGCTCTGCATCCCGATTGTTTGTGGCCAACGGCTGTAGTTGAAAATAATACACATTTCAATCACACTGGTGGATAAATATGTGGTCTCTGAAAAGAACACACATCCAATGACTCTAGCTGTGGTTAATGAGAAGAACACACATTTCAATGACACCGGTGGATCCATATGTGGTATGTGAAAAGAATAGTCATGAAATAACTCTAGTTGTTGTTAATAAAAATAACACACATGCAATGACACTGGTGGATCCATAGGTGGATTGTGAAAAGAACACACATGCAATGACACTGGTGGATCCATATGTGGTATGTGAAAAGAACACACATGCAATGACTCTGCTTGTTGTTAGTAACAAGAACACACATGAAATGACACTGCTGGATCCATGTGTGGTATCTGAAGAGAACACACATTCAATGACACCGGTGGATCCATATGTGGTATGTGAAAAGAACACACATGAAATGACTCCAGCTGTTGTTAATAAAAAGAACACACATGCAATGACACTGGTGGATCCATATGTGGTATGTGAAAATAACACACATGCAATGACTCTAGTTATTGTTAGTAAAAAGAACACACAAGCAATGACACTGGTGGATCCATAGGTGGATTGTGAAAAGAACACACATGCAATGACACTGGTTGTTGTTAGTAAAAAGAATACACATGCAACGACACTAGTGGATCCATGTATGGTCTCTCCAGAGAACACACATTTCAATGACTCTCGTTGTTGTTAGTAAAAAGAACACACATGCAATGACACTGGTGGATCCATGTGTGGTCTCTAAAGAGAACACACATGCAATGACTCTGGTTGTTGTTAGTAAAAAGAGCACACATGCAATGACACTGGTGGATCCATATGTGGTATGTGAAAAGAACGCATATGCAATGACTCTGGTTGTTGTTAGTAAAAAGAACACACATGCAATGACACTAGTGGATCCATAGGTGGATTGTGAAAAGAGCACACATGCAATGACTCTGGTTGTTCCATATGTGGTATGTGAAAAGAACACACATGCAATGACTCCAGTTGTTGTTAGTAAAAGGAACACACATGTAATTCCACTGGAGAATCCATGTGTGGTCTCCGAAAAGAACACACATTTCAATGACACTGGTGGATCCATATGTGGTATGTGAAAAGAACAGTCATGAAATGACTCTAGTTGTTGTTAGTAAAAAGAACACACATGCAATGAGACTGGTGGATCCATAGGTGGATTGTGAAAAGAACACACATGCAATGACACTGGTGGATCCATATGTGGCATGTGAAAAGAACAAACATGCAATGACTCTGGTTGTTGTTAGTAACAAGAACACACATGCAATAACACTAGTGGATCCATGTGTGGTCTCTGAAGAGAACACACATTTCAATGACTCTGGTGGATCCATATGTGGTATGTGAAAAGAACACACGTGAAATGACTCTGGTTGTTGTTAGTAAAAAAGCACACATGCAATGACACTGGTGCATCCATAGGTGGATTGTGAAAACAACACACATGCAATGACACTGGTGGATCCATATGTGGTCTGTAAAAAGAACACACATTTCAATGACTCTGGTTGTTATTAGTAAAAAGAACACACATGCAATGACACTGGTGGATCCATAGGTGGATTGTGAAAAGAGCACACATGCAATGAAACTGGTGGATCCATATGTGGTATGTGAAAAGAACACACATGCAATCACTCCAGTTGTTGTTAGTAAAAAGAACACACATGTAATAACACTGGTGGATCCATGTGTGGTCTCTGAAGAGAACACACATTTCAATGACACTGGTGGATCCATATGTGGTATGTGAAAAGAACACACATGCAATGACACTGGTTGTTGTTAGTAAAAAGAACACACATGCAATGACACTGGTGGATCCATGTGTGGTCTCTGAAGAGAACACACATTTCAATGACTGGTTGTTGTTAATAAAAAGAACACACATGCAATGACACTGGTGGATCCATGTGTGGTCTCTGAAGAGAACACACATGCAATGACTCTGGTTGTTGTTAGTAAAAAGAACACACATGCAATGACACTAGTGGATCCATATGTGGTATGTGAAAAGAACACACATTTCAATGACTCTGGTTGTTGTTAGTAAAAAGAACACACATGCAATGACACTGGTGGATCCATAGGTGGATTGTGAAAAGAGCACACATGCAATGACACTGGTGGATCCATATGTGGTATGTGAAAAGAACACACATGCAATGACTCCAGTTGTTGTTAGTAAAAGGAACACACATGTAATTCCACTGGTGCATCCATGTGTGGTCTCCGAAAAGAACACACATTTCAATGACACTGGTGGATCCATATGTGGTATGTGAAAAGAACAGTCATGAAATGACTCTAGTTGTTGTTAGTAAAAAGAACACACATGCAATGAGACTGGTGGATCCATAGGTGGATTGTGAAAAGAACACACATGGAATGACACTGGTGGATCCATATGTGGCATGTGAAAAGAACAAACATGCAATGACTCTGGTTGTTGTTAGTAACAAGAACACACATGCAATAACACTAGTGGATCCATGTGTTGTCTCTGAAGAGAACACACATTTCAATGACTCTGGTGGATCCATATATGGTATGTGAAAAGAACACACGTGAAATGACTCTGGTTGTTGTTAGTAAAAAAGCACACATGCAATGACACTGGTGCATCCATAGGTGGATTGTGAAAACAACACACATGCAATGACACTGGTGGATCCATATGTGGTATGTAAAAAGAACACACATTTCAATGACCCTGGTTGTTATTAGTAAAAAGAACACACATGCAATTACACTGGTGGATCCATAGGTGGATTGTGAAAAGAGCACACATGCAATGAAACTGGTGGATCCATATGTGGTATGTGAAAAGAACACACATGCAATCACTCCAGTTGTTGTTAGTAAAAAGAACACACATGTAATAACACTAGTGGATCCATGTGTGGTCTATGAAGAGAACACACATTTCAATGACACTGGTGGATCCATATGTGGTATGTGAAAAGAACACACATGCAATGACACTGGTTGTTGTTAGTAAAAAGAACACATGCAATGACACTGGTGGATCCATGTGTGGTCTCTGAAGAGAACACACATTTCAATGACTGGTTGTTGTTAATAAAAAGAACACACATGGAATGACACTGGTGGATCCATGTGTGGTCTCTGAAGAGAACACACATGCAATGACTCTGGTTGTTGTTAGTAAAAAGAACACACATGCAATGACACTAGTGGATCCATATGTGGTATGTGAAAAGAACACACATTTCAATGACTCTGGTTGTTGTTAGTAAAAAGAACACACATGCAATGACACTGGTGGATCCATAGGTGGATTGTGAAAAGAGCACACATGCAATGACACTGGTGGATCCATATGTGGTATGTGAAAAGAACACACATGCAATGACTCCAGTTGTTGTTAGTAAAAAGAACACACATGTAATGACACTAGTGGGTCCATGTGTGGTCTCTGAAGAGAACACACATTTCAATGACACTGGTGGATCCATATGTGGCATGTGAAAAGAACACACATGCAATGACACTGGTGGATCCATAGGTGGATTGTGAAAATAATACACATGCAATGACACCGGTGGATCCATATGTGGTATGTGAAAAGAACATACATGCAATGACACTGGTTGTTGTTAGTAAAAAGAACACACATGCAATGACACTGGTGGATCCATGTCTGGTCTCTGAAGAGCACACACATTTCAATGACTTTGGTTGTTGTTAGTAAAAAGAACACACATGCAATGACACTGGTGGATCCATGTGTGGTCTCTGAAGAGAACACACATGCAATGACTCTGGTTGTTGTTAGTAAAAAGAGCACCTTTGCAATGACACTGGTGGATCCAGATGTGGTATGTGAAAAGAACACACATGCAATGACTCCAGTTGTTGTTAGTAAAAAACACACATTTAATGACACTGGTGGATCCATGTGTGGTCTCGGAAGAGAACACACATTTCAATGACACTGGTGGCTCCATATGTGGTATGTGAAAAGAACAGACATGAAATGACTCCTGTTGTTGTTAGTAAAAAGAACACACATGCAATGACACTAGTGGATTCATAGGTGGATTGTGAAAAGAACACACATGCAATGACACTGGTGGATCCATATGTGGTATGTGAAAAGAACACACATGCAATGACTCTGGTTGTTGTTAGTAGAACGAACACACATGTAATGACATTGGTGGATCCATGTGTGGTCTCTGAAGAGAACACACATTTCAATGACTCTGGTTGTTGTTAGTCAAAAGAACACACATGCAATGACACTAGTGGATCCATGTGTGGTCTCTAAAGAGAACACACATGCAATGACTCTGGTTGTTGTTATTAAAAAGAGCACACATGCAATGACACTGGTGGATCCTTATGTGGTATGTGAAAAGAACACACATGCAATGACTTTGGTTGTTGTTAGTAAAAAGAACACACATGCAATGACACTGGTGGATCCATATGTGGTATGTGAAAAGAACACACATTTCAATGACTCTAGTTGTTGTTAGTAAAAAGAACACACATGCAATGACACTAGTGGATCCATAGGTGGATTGTGAAAAGAACACACATGCAATGAAGCTGGTGGATCCATATGTGGTATGTGAAAAGAACACACATGCAATCACTCCAGTTGTTGTTAGTAAAAAGAACACACATGTAATAACACTGGTGGATCCATGTGTGGTCTCTGAAGAGAACACACATTTCAATGACACTGGTGGATCCATATGTGGTATGTGAAAAAGAACACACATGCAATGACACTGGTTGTTGTTAGTAAAAAGAACACACATGCAATGACACTGGTGGATCCATGTGTGGTCTCTGAAGAGAACACACATTTCAATGACTCTGGTTGTTGTTAGTAAAAGAACACACATGGTGGATCCATGTGTGGTCTTTGAAGAGAACACATGCAATGACTCTGGTTATTGTTAGTAAAAAGAACACACATGCAATGACACTAGTGGATCCATATGTGGTATGTGAAAAGAACAGACATTTCAATGACTCTGGTTGTTTCTAGTAAAACGAACACACATGCAATGACACTGGTGGATCCATAGGTGGATTGTGACAAGAGCACACATGCAATAACACTGGTGGATCCATATGTGGTATGTGAAAAGAACACACATGCAATGACTCTAGTTGTTGTTAGTAAAAAGAACACACGTGTAATGACACTGGTGGATCCATGTGTGGTCTCTGAAGAGAACACACATTTCAATGACACTGGTGGATCCATATGCGGCATGTGAAAAGAACACACATGCAATGACACTGGTGGATCCATAGGTGGATTGTGAAAAGAATACACATGCAATGACAGCGGTGGATCCATATGTGGTATGTGAAAAGAACATACATGCAATGACACTAGTTGTTGTTAGTTAAACGAACACACATGCAATGACACTGGTGGATCCATGTCTGGTCTCTGAAGAGAACACACATTTCAATGACTTTGGTTGTTGTCTCTAAAAAGAACACACATGCAATGACACTGGTGGATCCATGTGTGGTCTCTGAAGAGAACACACATGCAATGACTCTGGTTGTTGTTAGTAAAAAGAGCACACATGCAATGACACTGGTGGATCCAGATGTGGTATGTGAAAAGAACACACATGCAATGACTCCAGTTGTTGTTAGTAAAAAACACACATTTAATGACACTGGTGGATCCATGTGTGGTCTCGGAAGAGAACACACATTTCAATGACACTGGTGGATCCATATGTGGTATGTGAAAAGAACAGACATGAAATGACTCCTATTGTTGTTAGTAAAAAGAACACACATACAACGACACTAGTGGATCCATAGGTGGATTGTGAAAAGAACACACATGCAATGACACTGGTGGATCCATATGTGGTATGTGAAAAGAACACACATGCAATGACTCTGGTTGTTGTTAGTAGAACGAACACACATGCAATGACACTGGTGGATCCATGTGTGGTCTCTGAAGAGAACACACATTTCAATGACTCTGGTTGTTGTTAGTCAAAAGAACACACATGCAATGACACTGGTGGATCCATGTGTGGTCTCTAAAGAGAACACACATGCAATGACTCTTGTTGTTGTTAGTAAAAAGAGCACACATGCAATGACACTGGTGGATCCATATGTGGTATGTGAAAAGAACACACATGCAATGACTTTGGTTGTTGTTAGTAAAAAGAACACACATGCAATGACACTGGTGGATCCATATGTGGTATGTGAAAAGAACACACATTTCAATGACTCTAGTTGTTGTTAGTAAAAAGAACACACATGCAATGACACTGGTGGATCCATAGGTGGATTGTGAAAAGAACACACATGCAATGAAACTGGTGGATCCATATGTGGTATGTGAAAAGAACACACATGCAATCACTCCAGTTGTTGTTAGTAAAAAGAACACACATGTAATAACACTGGTGGATCCATGTGTGGTCTCTGAAGAGAACACACATTTCAATGACACTGGTGGATCCATATGTGGTATGTGAAAAAGAACACACATGCAATGACACTGGTTGTTGTTAGTAAAAAGAACACACATGCAATGACACTGGTGGATCCATGTGTGGTCTCTGAAGAGAACACACATTTCAATGACTCTGGTTGTTGTTAGTAAAAAGAACACACATGCAATGACACTGGTGGATCCATGTGTGGTCTCTGAAGAGAACACACATGCAATGACTCTGGTTGTTGTTGTTGGTAAAAATAACACACATGCAATGACACTAGTGGATCCATATGTGGTATGTGAAAAGAACACATTTCAATGACTCGGGTTGTTTCTAGTAAAGCGAACACACATGCAATGACACAATGACTCCAGTTGTTGTTAGTAAAAAGAACACACATGTAATGACACTGGTGGATCCATGTGTGGTCTCTGAAGAGAACACACATTTCAATGACACTGGTGGATCCATATGCGGCATGTGAAAAGAACACACATGCAATGACACTGGTGGATCCATAGGTGGATTGTGAAAATAATACACATGCAATGACACCGGTGGATCCATATGTGGTATGTGAAAAGAACATACATGCAATGACACTGGTTGTTGTTAGTAAAAAGAACACACATGCAATGACACTGGTGGATCCATGTCTGGTCTCTGAAGAGCACACACATTACAATGACTTTGGTTGTTGTTAGTAAAAAGAACACACATGCAATGACACTGGTGGATCCATGTGTGGTCTCTGAAGAGAACACACATGCAATGACTCTGGTTGTTGTTAGTAAAACGAGCTCACATGCAATGACACTGGTGGATCCAGATGTGGTATGTGAAAAGAACACACATGCAATGACTCCAGTTGTTGTTAGTAAAAAACACACATTTAATGACACTGGTGGATCCATGTGTGGTTTCTAAAGAGAACACACATTTCAATGACACTGGTGGATCGATATGTGGTATGTGAAAAGAACAGACATGAAATGACTCCTGTTGTTGTTAGTAAAAAGAACACACATGCAATGACACTAGTGGATTCATAGGTGGAGTGTGAAAAGAACACACATGCAATGACACTGGTGGATCCATATGTGGTACGTGAAAAGAACACACATGCAATGACTCTAGTTGTTGTTAGTAGAAAGAACACACATGCAATGACACTGGTGGATCCATGTGTGGTCTCTGAAGAGAACACACATTTCAATGACTCTGGTTGTTGTTAGTAAAAAGAACACACATGCAATGACACTGGTGGATCCATGTGTGGTCTCTAAAGAGAACACACATGCAATGACTCTAGTTGTTGTTAGTAAAAAGAACAAACATGCAATGACACTGATGGATCCATGTCTGGTATCTAAAGAGAACACACATTCAATGACTTTGGTTGTTGTTAGTAAAAAGAACACACATGCAATGACACTGGTGGATCCATGTGTGGTCTCTGAAGAGAACACACATGCAATGACTCTGGTTGTTAGTAAAAAGAACACACATGCAATGACACTGGTGGATCCATATGTGGTGTGTGAAAAGAACACACATGCAATGACTCCAGTTCTTGTTAGTAAAAAAACACACATTTAATGACACTAGTGGATCCATATGTGGTATGTGAAAAGAACAGACATGAAATGACTCCTGTTGTTGTTAGTAAAAATAACACACATGCAATGAAACTAGTGGATTCATAGGTGGATTGTGAAATGAACACGCATGCAATGACACAGGTGGATCCATATGTGGTATGTGAAAAGAACACACATGCAATGACTCTGGTTGTTGTTAGTAGAAAGAACACACATGCAATGACACTGTTGGATCCATGTGTGGTATTTTAAGAGAACACACATTTCAATGACTCTGGTTGTTGTTAGTAAAAACAACACACATGCAATGACACTGGTGGATCCATGTGTGGTCTCTAAAGAGAACACACATGCAATGACTCTAGTTGTTGATAGTAAAAAGAGCACACATGCAATGACACTGGTGGATCCATGTGTGGTCTCTGAAGAGAACACACATGTAATGACTCTGGTTGTTGTTAGTAAAACGAGCTCACATGCAATGACACTGGTGAATCCATATGGGGTATGTGAAAAGAACACACATGCAATGACTCCAGTTGTTGTTAGTAAAAAACACACACATTTAATGACACTGGTGGATCCATGTGTGGTCTCTAAAGAGAACACACATTTAAATGACACTGGTGGATCCATATGTGGTATGTGAAAAGAACAGACATGAAATGACTCCTGTTGTTGTTAGTAAAAAGAACACACATGCAATGAGACTAGTGGATTCATAGGTGGATTGTGAAAAGAACACACATGCAATGACACTGGTGGATCCATATGTGGTACGTGAAAAGAACACACATGCAATGACTCTAATTGTTGTTAGTAGAAAGAACACACATGCAATGACACCGGTGGATCCATGTGTGGTCTCTGAAGAGAACACACATTTCAATGACTCTGGTTGTTGTTAGTAAAAAGAACACACATGCAATGACACTGGTGGATCCATGTGTGGTCTCTAAAGAGAACACACATGCAATGACTCTAGTTGTTGTTAGTAAAAAGAACAAACATGCAATGACACTGATGGATCCATGTCTGGTATCTAAAGAGAACACACATTCAATGACTTTGGTTGTTGTTAGTAAAAAGAACACACATGCAATGACACTGGTGGATCCATGTGTGGTCTCTGAAGAGAACACACATGCAATGACTCTGGTTGTTGTTAGTAAAAAGAGCACACATGCAATGACACTGGTGGATCCATATGTGGTGTGTGAAAAGAACACACATGCAATGACTCCAGTTCTTGTTAGTAAAAAAACACACATTTAATGACACTAGTGGATCCATATGTGGTATGTGAAAAGAACAGACATGAAATGACTCCTGTTGTTGTTAGTAAAAATAACACACATGCAATGACACTAGTGGATTCATAGGTGGATTGTGAAATGAACACACATGCAATGACACAGGTGGATCCATATGTGGTATGTGAAAAGAACACACATGCAATGACTCTGGTTGTTGTTAGTAGAAAGAACACACATGCAATGACACTGTTGGATCCATGTGTGGTATTTTAAGAGAACACACATTTCAATGACTCTGGTTGTTGTTAGTAAAAACAACACACATGCAATGACACTGGTGGATCCATGTGTGGTCTCTAAAGAGAACACACATGCAATGACTCTAGTTGTTGATAGTAAAAAGAGCACACATGCAATGACACTGGTGGATCCATATGTGGTATGTGAAAAGAACACACATGCAATGACTCTGGTTGTTGTTAGTAAAAAGAACACACATGCAACGACACTGGTGGATCCATATGTGGTATGTGAAAAGAACACATATTTCAATGACTGGTTGTTGTTAGTAAAAAGAACACACATGCAATGACACTGGTGGATCCATAGGTGGATTGTGAAAAGAGCACACATGCAATGAAACTGGTGGATCCATATGTGGTATGTGAAAAGAACACACATGCCATCACTCCAGTTGTTGTTAGTAAAAAGAACACACATGTAATAACACTGGTGGATCCATGTGTGGTCTCTAAAGAGAACACACATTTCAATGACACTGGTGGATCCATATGCGGTATGAAAGAAAACAGTCATGAAATGACTCAGTTATTGTTAGTAAAAAGAACACACATGCAATGACACTGGTGGATCCATAGGTGGATTATGAAAAGAACACACATGCAATGACACTGGTGGATCCATATGTGGTATGTGAAAAGAACACACATGCAATGACTCTGGTTGTTGTTAGTAACAAGAACACACCTACAATAACACTAGTGGATCCATGCGTGGTCTCTGAAGAGAACACCCGTTTCAATGACTCTGGATGTTGTTAGTAAAAAGAACACACATGCAATGATACTGGTGGATCCATGTGTGGTCTCTGAAGAGAACACACATGCAATAAATCTTGTTGTTGTTAGTAAAAAGAACACACATGCAATGGCACTGGTGGATCCATATGTGGTATGTGAAAAGAACACACATTTCAATGACTCTGGTTGTTGTTAGTAAAAAGAACACACATGCAATGACACTGGTGGATCCATAGGTGGATTGTGAAAAGAACACACATGCAATGAAACTGGTGGATCCATATGTGGTATGTGAAAAGAACACACATGCAATCACTCCAGTTGTTGTTAGTAACAAGAACACACATGCAATAACACTGGTGGTTCCATGTGTGGTCTCTGAAGAGAACACACATTTTAATGACTCTGGTGGATCCATATGTGGTATGTGAAAAGAACACACATGCAATGACACTAGTTGTTGTTAGTAAAAAGAACACACATGCAATGACACTGGTGGATCCATGTGTGGTCTCTGAAGAGAACACGCATTTCAATGACTCTGGTTGTTGTTAGTAAAAAGAGCACACATGCAATGACACTGGTGGATCCATATGTGGTGTGTGAAAAGAACACACATGCAATGACTCCAGTTCTTGTTAGTAAAAAAACACACATTTAATGACACTAGTGGATCCATATGTGGTATGTGAAAAGAACAGACATGAAATGACTCCTGTTGTTGTTAGTAAAAATAACACACATGCAATGAAACTAGTGGATTCATAGGTGGATTGTGAAATGAACACGCATGCAATGACACAGGTGGATCCATATGTGGTATGTGAAAAGAACACACATGCAATGACTCTGGTTGTTGTTAGTAGAAAGAACACACATGCAATGACAACATTGGATCCATGTGTGGTATTTTAAGAGACACACATTTCAATGACTCGGTTGTTGTTAGTAAAACAACACACATGCAATGACACTGGTGGATCCATGTGGTCTCTAAAGAGAACACACATGCAATGACTCTAGTTGTTGATAGTAAAAAGAGCACATGCAATGACCTTTGGTGGATCCATGTGTGGTCTGAAGAGAACACATGTAATGACTCTGGTTGTTGTTAGTAAAACGAGCTCACATGCAATGACACTGGTGAATCCATATGGGGTATGTGAAAAAGAACACACACAATGACTCAGTTGTTGTTAGTAAAAACACACACATTTAATGACACTGGTGGATCCATGTGTGGTCTCTAAAGAGAACACACATTTAAATGACACTGGTGGATCCATATGTGGTATGTGAAAAGAACAGACATGAAATGACTCCTGTTGTTGTTAGTAAAAAGAACACACATGCAATGAGACTAGTGGATTCATAGGTGGATTGTGAAAAGAACACACATGCAATGACACTGGTGGATCCATATGTGGTACGTGAAAAGAACACACATGCAATGACTCTAATTGTTGTTAGTAGAAAGAACACACATGCAATGACACCGGTGGATCCATGTGTGGTCTCTGAAGAGAACACACATTTCAATGACTCTGGTTGTTGTTAGTAAAAAGAACACACATGCAATGACACTGGGGGATCCATGTGTGGTCTCTAAAGAGAACACACATGCAATGACTCTAGTTGTTGTTAGTAAAAAGAACAAACATGCAATGACACTGATGGATCCATGTCTGGTATCTAAAGAGAACACACATTCAATGACTTTGGTTGTTGTTAGTAAAAAGAACACACATGCAATGACACTGGTGGATCCATGTGTGGTCTCTGAAGAGAACACACATGCAATGACTCTGGTTGTTGTTAGTAAAAAGAGCACACATGCAATGACACTGGTGGATCCATATGTGGTGTGTGAAAAGAACACACATGCAATGACTCCAGTTCTTGTTAGTAAAAAAACACACATTTAATGACACTAGTGGATCCATATGTGGTATGTGAAAAGAACAGACATGAAATGACTCCTGTTGTTGTTAGTAAAAATAACACACATGCAATGACACTAGTGGATTCATAGGTGGATTGTGAAATGAACACACATGCAATGACACAGGTGGATCCATATGTGGTATGTGAAAAGAACACACATGCAATGACTCTGGTTGTTGTTAGTAGAAAGAACACACATGCAATGACACTGTTGGATCCATGTGTGGTATTTTAAGAGAACACACATTTCAATGACTCTGGTTGTTGTTAGTAAAAACAACACACATGCAATGACACTGGTGGATCCATGTGTGGTCTCTAAAGAGAACACACATGCAATGACTCTAGTTGTTGATAGTAAAAAGAGCACACATGCAATGACACTGGTGGATCCATATGTGGTATGTGAAAAGAACACACATGCAATGACTCTGGTTGTTGTTAGTAAAAAGAACACACATGCAACGACACTGGTGGATCCATATGTGGTATGTGAAAAGAACACATATTTCAATGACTGGTTGTTGTTAGTAAAAAGAACACACATGCAATGACACTGGTGGATCCATAGGTGGATTGTGAAAAGAGCACACATGCAATGAAACTGGTGGATCCATATGTGGTATGTGAAAAGAACACACATGCCATCACTCCAGTTGTTGTTAGTAAAAAGAACACACATGTAATAACACTGGTGGATCCATGTGTGGTCTCTAAAGAGAACACACATTTCAATGACACTGGTGGATCCATATGTGGTATGCGAAAAGAACAGTCATGAAATGACTCCAGTTGTTGTTAGTAAAAAGAACACACATGCAATGACACTGGTGGATCCATAGGTGGATTATGAAAAGAACACACATGCAATGACACTGGTGGATCCATATGTGGTATGTGAAAAGAACACACATGCAATGACTCTGGTTGTTGTTAGTAACAAGAACACACCTACAATAACACTAGTGGATCCATGCGTGGTCTCTGAAGAGAACACCCGTTTCAATGACTCTGGATGTTGTTAGTAAAAAGAACACACATGCAATGATACTGGTGGATCCATGTGTGGTCTCTGAAGAGAACACACATGCAATAAATCTTGTTGTTGTTAGTAAAAAGAACACACATGCAATGGCACTGGTGGATCCATATGTGGTATGTGAAAAGAACACACATTTCAATGACTCTGGTTGTTGTTAGTAAAAAGAACACACATGCAATGACACTGGTGGATCCATAGGTGGATTGTGAAAAGAACACACATGCAATGAAACTGGTGGATCCATATGTGGTATGTGAAAAGAACACACATGCAATCACTCCAGTTGTTGTTATAAAAAGAACACACATGTAATAACACTGGTGGATCCATGTGTGGTCTCTGAAGAGAACACACATTTCAATGACACTGGTGGATCCATATGTGGTATGTGAAAAGAACACACATGCAATGACACTGGTTGTTGTTAGTAAAAAGAACGCACATGCAATGACACTGGTGGATCCATGTGTGGTCTCTGAAGAGAACACGCATTTCAATGACTCTGGTTGTTGTTAGTAAAAAGAACACACATGCAATGACACTGGTGGATCCATGTGTGGTGTTTGAAGAGAACACACATGCAATGACTCTGGTTATTGTTAGTAAAAAGAAGACACATGCAATGACACTAGTGGACCCATATGTGGTATGTGAAAAGAACACACATTTCAATGACTCTGGTTGTTGTTAGTAAAACGAACACACATGCAATGACACTGGTGGATCCATAGGTGGATTGTGAAAAGAGCACACATGCAATGACACTGGTGGATCCATATGTGGTATGTGAAAAGAACACACATGCAATGACTCCAGTTGTTGTTAGTAAAAAGAACACACATGTAATGACTCTGGTGGATCCATGTGTGGTCTCTGAAGAGAACACACATTTCAATGACACTGGTGGATCCATATGTGGTACGTGAAAAGAACAGACATGAAATGACTTCTGTTGTTGTTAGTAAAAAGAACACACATACAATGACACTAGTGGATTCATAGGTGGATTGTGAAAAGAACACACATGCAATGACACTAGTGGATCCATATGTGGTATGTGAAAAGAACACACATTTCAATGACTCTGGTTTTTGTTAGTAAAAAGAACACACATGCAATGACACTGGTGGATCCATAGGTGGATTGTGAAAAGAGCACACATGCAATGAAACTAGTGGATCCATATGTGGTATGTGAAAAGAACACACATTTCAATGACTCTGGTTGTTAGTAAAAAGAACACACATGCAATGACACAGGTGGATCCATAGGTGGATTGTGAAAAGAGCACACATGCAATGACACTGGTGGATCCATATGTGGTATGTGAAAAGAACACACATGCAATGACTCTAGTTGTTGTTAGTAAAAAGAACACACATGTAATCACACTAGTGGATCCATGTGTGGTCTCTAAAGAGAACAAATATTTCAATGGCACTGGTGGATCCATATGTTGTATGTGAAAAGAACAGTCATGAAAAGACTCCAGTTGTTGTTAGTAAAAGAACACACATGCAATGACACTGGTAGATCCATAGGTGGATTGTGAAAAGAACAAACATGCAATGACACTGGTGGATCCATATGTGGCATGTGAAAAGAACACACATGAATGACTCTAGTTGATGTTAGTAACAAGAACACACATGCAATAACACTGGTGGATCTATGTGTGGTCTCTAAAGAGAACACACATTTCAATGACTCTGGTTGTTGTTAGTAAAAAGAACACACATGCAATGACACTGGTGGATCCATGTGTGGTCTCTGAAGAGAACACGCATGCAATGACTCTGGGTGGTGCTAGTAAAAGAGCACACATGCAATGACACTTTTGTATCCATATGTCGTATGTTAAAAGAACACACATGCAATGACTCTGGTTGCTGTTAGTAAAAAGAACACACATGCAATGGCACTGGTGGATCCATAGGTGGATTGTAAAAAGAGCACACATGCAATGACTATGGTTTTTCCATATGTGGTATGTGAAAAGAATAAACATGCAATGACTCTAGTTTTTGTTAGTAAAAAGAACACACATGTAATGACACTGGTGGATCCATGTGTGGTCTCTAAAGAGAACACACATTTCAATGACACTTATGGATCCATATGTGGTATGATAAAAGAACAGTCATGAAATGACTCCAGTTGTTGTGAGTAAAAAGAAAACACATGCAACGAGACTGGTGGATCCATAAGTGTATTGTGAAAAGAACACACATGCAATGACTATGATGGATCCATATGTGGCATGTGAAAGGAACACACATGCAATGACTCTGGTTGTTGTTAGTAACAAGTACACACATGCAATAACACTGGTGGATCCATGTGTGGTGTCTGAAGAGAACGCACATTTCAATGACTCTGGTGGATCCATATGTTGTATGTGAAAAAACACACATGAAATGACTCTGGTTGTTGTTAGTAAAAAAAGCACACATGCAATGACACTGGTGGATCCATATGTGGTATGTGAAAAGAACACACATGCAATGACACTGGTTGTTGTTAGTAAAAAGAACACACATGCAATGACACTGGTGGATCCATGTGTGGTCTCTAAAGAGAACACAAATTTCAATGACTCTGGTTATTGTTAGTAAAAAGAACACACATGCAATGACACTGGTGGATCCATGTGTGGTCTCTGAAGAGAACACACATTTCAATGACTCTTGTTGTTGTTAGTAAAAAGAACACACATGCAATGAGACTGGTGGATCCATAGGTGGATTGTGAAAAGAACACACATGCAATGACACTCGTGGATCCATATGTGGCGTGTGAAAAGAACACACATGCAATGACTCTGGTTGTTGTTAGTAACAATAACACATGCAATAACACTGATGGATCCATGTGTGGTCTCTGAAGAGAACACACATTTCAATAACTCTGGTGGATCCATATGTGGTATGTGAAAAGAACACACATGAAATGAATCTGGTTGTTGTTAGTAAAAAAAGCACACATGCAATGACACTGGTGCATCCATAGGTGGATTTTGAAAAGAACACACATGCGATGACACTAGTTGTTGTTAGTAAAAAGAACACACATGCAATGAAACTAGTGGATCCATGTGTGGTCTCTGAAGAGAACACACATTTCAATGATTCTGGTTGTTGTTAGTAAAAAGAACACACATGCAATGACACTGGTGGATCCAAGTGTGGTCTTTGAAGAGAACACACATGCAATGACTCTGGTTGTTGTCAGTAAAAAGAACACACATGCAATGACACTGGTGGATCCATATGTGGTATGTGAAAAGAACACACATTTCAATGACTCTGGTTGTTAGTAAAAAGAACACACATGCAATGACACTGGTGGATCCATAGGTGGATTGTGAAAAGAGCACACATGCAATGACACTGGTGGATCCATATGTGGTATGTGAAAAGAACACACATGCAATGACTCTAGTTGTTGTTAGTAAAAAGAACACACATGTAATGACACTAGTGGATCCATGTGTGGTCTCTAAAGAGAACACATATTTCAATGGCACTGGTGGATCCATATGTTGTACGTGAAAAGAACAGTCATGAAATGACTCCAGTTGTTGTTAGTAAAAAGAACACACATGCAATGACACTGGTGGATCCATATGTGGTATGTGAAAAGAACACACATTTCAATGACTCTGGTTTTTGTTAGTAAAAAGAACACACATGCAATGACACTGGTGGATCCATAGGTGGATTGTGAAAAGAGCACACATGCAATGAAACTAGTGGATCCATATGTGGTATGTGAAAAGAACACACATTTCAATGACTCTGGTTGTTAGTAAAAAGAACACACATGCAATGACACAGGTGGATCCATAGGTGGATTGTGAAAAGAGCACACATGCAATGACACTGGTGGATCCATATGTGGTATGTGAAAAGAACACACATGCAATGACTCTAGTTGTTGTTAGTAAAAAGAACACACATGTAATCACACTAGTGGATCCATGTGTGGTCTCTAAAGAGAACAAATATTTCAATGGCACTGGTGGATCCATATGTTGTATGTGAAAAGAACAGTCATGAAAAGACTCCAGTTGTTGTTAGTAAAAAGAACACACATGCAATGACACTGGTAGATCCATAGGTGGATTGTGAAAAGAACAAACATGCAATGACACTGGTGGATCCATATGTGGCATGTGAAAAGAACACACATGAATGACTCTAGTTGATGTTAGTAACAAGAACACACATGCAATAACACTGGTGGATCTATGTGTGGTCTCTAAAGAGAACACACATTTCAATGACTCTGGTTGTTGTTAGTAAAAAGAACACACATGCAATGACACTGGTGGATCCATGTGTGGTCTCTGAAGAGAACACGCATGCAATGACTCTGGTTGTTGCTAGTAAAAAGAGCACACATGCAATGACACTGGTGGATCCATATGTCGTATGTTAAAAGAACACACATGCAATGACTCTGGTTGTTGTTAGTAAAAAGAACACACATGCAATGGCACTGGTGGATCCATAGGTGGATTGTAAAAAGAGCACACATGCAATGACTATGGTTTTTCCATATGTGGTATGTGAAAAGAATAAACATGCAATGACTCTAGTTTTTGTTAGTAAAAAGAACACACATGTAATGACACTGGTGGATCCATGTGTGGTCTCTAAAGAGAACACACATTTCAATGACACTTATGGATCCATATGTGGTATGATAAAAGAACAGTCATGAAATGACTCCAGTTGTTGTGAGTAAAAGAAAACACATGCAACGACTGGTGGATCCATAAGTGTATTGTGAAAAGAACACACATGCAATGACTATGATGGATCCATATGTGGCATGTGAAAGGAACACACATGCAATGACTCTGGTTGTTGTTAGTAACAAGTACACACATGCAATAACACTGGTGGATCCATGTGTGGTGTCTGAAGAGAACGCACATTTCAATGACTCTGGTGGATCCATATGTTGTATGTGAAAAAACACACATGAAATGACTCTGGTTGTTGTTAGTAAAAAAAGCACACATGCAATGACACTGGTGGATCCATATGTGGTATGTGAAAAGAACACACATGCAATGACACTGGTTGTTGTTAGTAAAAAGAACACACATGCAATGACACTGGTGGATCCATGTGTGGTCTCTAAAGAGAACACAAATTTCAATGACTCTGGTTATTGTTAGTAAAAAGAACACACATGCAATGACACTGGTGGATCCATGTGTGGTCTCTGAAGAGAACACACATTTCAATGACTCTTGTTGTTAGTAAAAAGAACACACATGCAATGAGACTGGTGGATCCATAGGTGGATTGTGAAAAGAACACACATGCAATGACACTCGTGGATCCATATGTGGCGTGTGAAAAGAACACACATGCAATGACTCTGGTTGTTGTTAGTAACAATAACACACATGCAATAACACTGATGGATCCATGTGTGGTCTCTGAAGAGAACACACATTTCAATAACTCTGGTGGATCCATATGTGGTATGTGAAAAGAACACACATGAAATGAATCTGGTTGTTGTTAGTAAAAAAAGCACACATGCAATGACACTGGTGCATCCATAGGTGGATTTTGAAAAGAACACACATGCGATGACACTAGTTGTTGTTAGTAAAAAGAACACACATGCAATGAAACTAGTGGATCCATGTGTGGTCTCTGAAGAGAACACACATTTCAATGATTCATGTTGTTGTTAGTAAAAAGAACACACATGCAATGACACTGGTGGATCCAAGTGTGGTCTTTGAAGAGAACACACATGCAATGACTCTGGTTGTTGTCAGTAAAAAGAACACACATGCAATGACACTGGTGGATCCATATGTGGTATGTGAAAAGAACACACATTTCAATGACTCTGGTTGTTAGTAAAAAGAACACACATGCAATGACACTGGTGGATCCATAGGTGGATTGTGAAAAGAGCACACATGCAATGACACTGGTGGATCCATATGTGGTATGTGAAAAGAACACACATGCAATGACTCTAGTTGTTGTTAGTAAAAAGAACACACATGTAATGACACTAGTGGATCCATGTGTGGTCTCTAAAGAGAACACATATTTCAATGGCACTGGTGGATCCATATGTTGTACGTGAAAAGAACAGTCATGAAATGACTCCAGTTGTTGTTAGTAAAAAGAACACACATGCAATGACACTGGTAGATCCATAGGTGGATTGTGAAAAGAACAAACATGCAATGACACTGGTGGATCCATATGTGGCATGTGAAAAGAACACACATGCAATGACACTGGTTGTTGTTAGTAACAAGAACACACATGCAATAACACTGGTGGATCCATGTGTGGTCTCTAAAGAGAACATACATTTCAATGACTCTGGTTGTTGTTAGTAAAAAGAACACACATGCAATGACACTGGTGGATCCATGTGTGGCCTCTGAAGAGAACACGCATGCAATGACTCTGGTTGTTGCTACTAAAAAGAGAACACATGCAATGACACTGGTGGATCCATATGTCGTATGTGAAAAGAACACACATGCAATGACTCTGGTTGTTGTTAGTAAAAAGAACACACATGCAATGGCACTGGTGGATCCATAGGTGGATTGTAAAAAGAGCACACATGCAATGACTATGGTTGTTCCATATGTGGTATGTGAAAAGAACAGACATGCAATGACTCCAGTTGTTGTTAGTAAAAAGAACACACATGTAATGACACTGGTGGATCCATGTGTGGTCTCTAAAGAGAACACACATTTCAATGACACTTATGGATCCATATGTGGTATGATAAAAGAACAGTCATGAAATGACTCTAGTTGTTGTGAGTAAAAAGAAAACACATGCAACGAGACTGGTGGATCCATAGGTGGATTGTGAAAAGAACACACATGCAATGACTCTGATGGATCCATATATGGCATGTGAAAGGAACACACATGCAATGACTCTGGTTGTTGTTAGTAACAAGTACACACATGCAATAACACTGGTGGATCCATGTGTGGTGTCTGAAGAGAACGCACATTTCAATGACTCTGGTGGATCCATATGTTGTATGTGAAAAGAACACACATGAAATGACTCTGGTTGTTGTTAGTAAAAAAAGCACACATGCAATGACGCTGGTGGATCCATATGTGGTATGTGAAAAGAACACACATGCAATGACACTGGTTGTTGTTAGTAAAAAGAACACACATGCAATGACACTGGTGGATCCATGTGTGGTCTCTGAAGAGAACACACATTTCAATGACTCTGGTTGTTGTTAGTAAAAAGAACACACATGCAATGACACTGGTGGATCCATATGTGGTATGTGAAAAGAACACACATGCAATGACACTAGTGGATCCATATGTGGTATGTGAAAAGAACACACATGCAATGACACTGTTTGTTGTTAGTAAAAAGAACACACATGCAATGACACTGGTGGATCCATGTGTGGTCTCTAAAGAGAACACAAATTTCAATGACTCTGGTTGTTGTTAGTAAAAAGAACACACATGCAATGACACTGGTGGATCCATGTGTGGTCTCTGAAGAGAACACACAT
Source organism: Avena insularis (assembly GCA_023614405.1). NCBI lineage: Eukaryota > Viridiplantae > Streptophyta > Magnoliopsida > Poales > Poaceae > Avena > Avena insularis. Next base: position 65,137 of record JAJUPC010000638.1, on the reverse strand, counting down.
TTCAATGACTCTAGTTGTTGTTAGTAAAAAGAGCACACATGCAATGACACTGCTGGATCCACACACATGCAATGACTCTGGTTGTTGTTAGTAAAAAGAACACACATGCAATGACACTGGTGGATCCATATGTGGTATGTGAAAAGAACACACATTTCAATGACTCTGGTTGTTATTAGTAAAAAGAACACACTTGTAATGACACTGGTGGATCCATAGGTGGATTGTGAAGAGAGCACACATGCAATGACTCTGGTTGTTCCATATGTGGTATGTGAAAAGAACAGACATCCAAGGACTCCAGTTGTTGTTAGTAAAAAAACACATGTAATGACATTGGTGGATACATGTGTGGTCTCTGAAGAGAACACACATTTCAATGACACTGGTGGATCCATATGTGGTATGTGAAAAGAACAGTGATGAAATGACTCCAGTTGTTGTTAGTAAAAAGAACACACATGCAATGAGACTGGTGGATCCATAGGTGGATTGTGAAAAAAACACACAAGCAATGACACTGGTGGATCCATATGAGGCATGTGAAAAGAACACACATGCAATGACTCTGGTTGTTGTTAGTAACAAGAACACACATGCAATAACACTGGTGGATCCATGTGTGGTATCTGAAGAGAACACACATTTCAATGACTCAGGTGGATCCATATGTGGTATGTGAAAATAACACACATGAAATGAATCTGGTTGTTGTTAGTAAAAAAAGCACACATGCAATGGCACTAGTGCATCCATAGGTGGATTGTGAAAAGAACACACATGCAATGACACTAGTTGTTGTTAGTAAAAATAACACACATGCAATGACACTAGTGGATCCATGTGTGGTCTCTGAAGAGAACACACATTTCAATGACTCTGGTTGTTGTTATTAAAAAGAACACACATGCAATGACACTGGTGGATCCAAGTGTGGTCTTTGAAGAGAACACACATGCAATGACTCTGGTTTTTGTTAGTAAAAAGAACACACATGCAATGACACTGGTGGATCCATATGTGGTATGTGAAAAGAACACACATTTCAATGACTTTGGTTGTTAGTAAAAAGAACACACATGCAATGACACTGGTGGATCCATAGGTGGATTGTGAAAAGAGCACACATGCAATGACACTGGTGGATCCATATGTGGTATTTCAAAAGAATACACATGCAATGACTCCAGTTGTTGTTAGTAAAAAGAACACACATGTAATGACACTAGTGGATCCATGTGTGGTCTCTAAAGCGAACACATATTTCAATGGCACTGGTGGATCCATATGTGGTATGTGAAAAGAACAGTCATGAAATGACTCCACTTGTTGTTAGTAAAAAGAACACACATGCAATGACACTGGTGGATCCATAGGTGGATTGTGAAAAGAACAAACATGCAATGACACTGGTGGATCCATATGTGGCATGTGAAAAGAACACACATGCAATGACTCTGGTTGTTGTTAGTAACAAGAACACACATGCAATAACACTGGTGGATCCATGTGTGGTCTATGAAGAGAACACACATTTCAATGACTCTGGTTGTTGTTAGTAAAAAGAACACACATGCAATGACACTAGTGGATCCAAGTGTGGTCTCTAAAGAGAACACACATGCAATGACTCTAGTTGTTGATAGTAAAAAGGGCACACATGCAATGACACTGGTGGATCCATATGTGGTATGTGAAAAGAACACACATGCAATGACTCTGGTTGTTGTTAGTAAAAAGAACACACATGCAATGACACTGGTGGATCCATATGTGGTATGTGAAAAGAACACACATTTAAATGACTCTGGTTGTTGTTAGTAAAAAGAACACACATGCAATGACACTGGTGGATCCATAGGTGGATTGTGAAAAGAGCACACATGCAATGAAACTGGTGGATCCATATGTGGTATGTGAAAAGAACACACATGCAATCACTCTAGTTGTTGTTAGTAAAAATAACACACATGTAATGACACTGGTGGATCCATGTGTGGTCTCTGAAGAGAACAGAAATTTCAATGACACTGGTGGATCCATATGTGGTATGTGAAAAGAACAGTCATGAAATGACTCCAGTTGTTGTTAGTAAAAAGAACACACATGCAATGACAGTGGTGGATCCATAGGTGGATTATGAAAATAACACACATACAATGACACTAGTGGATCCATATGTGGTATGTGAAAAGAACACACATGCAATGACTCTGGTTGTTGTTAGTAACAAGAACACACCTGCAATAACACTAGTGGATCCATGTGTGGTCTCTGAAGAGAACACCTGTTTCAATGACTCTGGATGTTGTTAGTAAAAAGAACACACATGCAATGACACTGGTGGATCCATGTGTGGTCTCTGAAGAGAACACACATGCAATGAATCTTGTTGTTGTTAGTAAAAAGAACACACATGCAATGGCACTGGTGGATCCATATGTGGTATGTGAAAAGAACACACATTTCAATGACTCTGGTTGTTGTTAGTAAAAAGAACACACATGCAATGAGACTGGTGGATCCATAGGTGGATTGTGAAAAGAGCACACATGCAATGAAACTGGTGGATCCATATGTGGTATGTGAAAAGAACACACATGTAATGACTCCAGTTGTTGTTAGTAAAAAGAACACACATGTAATGACACTGGTGGATCCATGTGTGGTCTCTGAAGAGAACACACATTTCAATGACACTGGTGGATCCATATGTGGTATGTGAAAAGAACAGACATGAAATGACTCCTGTTGTTGTTAGTAAAAAGAACACACATGCAATGAGACTGGTGGATTGTGAAAAGAACACACATGCAATGACACTCGTGGATCCATATGTGGCGTGTAAAAAGAACACACATGCAATGACTCTGGTTGTTGTTAGTAACAAGAACACACATGCAATAACACTGGTGGATCCATGTGTGGTCTCTGAAGAGAACACACATTTCAATAACTCTGGTGGATCCATATGTGGTATGTGAAAAGAACACACATGAAATGAATCTGGTTCTTGTTAGTAAAAAAGCACACATGCAATGACATTGGTGCATCCATAGGTGGATTGTGAAAAGAACACACATGCAATGACACTAGTTGTTGTTAGTAAAAAGAACAGACATGCAATGACACTAGTGGATCCATGTGTGGTCTCTGAAGAGAACACACATTTCAATGATTCTGGTTGTTGTTAGTAAAAAGAACACACATGCAATGACACTGGTGGATCCAAGTGTGGTCTTTGAAGAGAACACACATGCAATGACTCTGGTTGTTGTCAGTAAAAAGAACACACATGCAATGACACTGGTGGATCCATATGTGGTATGTGAAAAGAACACACATTTCAATGACTCTGGTTGTTAGTAAAAAGAACACACATGCAATGACACTGGTGGATCCATAGGTGGATTGTGAAAATAGAACACATGCAATGACACTGGTGGATCCATATGTGGTATGTGAAAAGAACACACATGCAATGACTCTAGTTGTTGTTAGTAAAAAGAACACACATGTAATGACACTAGTGGATCCATGTGTGGTCTCTAAAGAGAACACATATTTCAATGGCACTGGTGGATCCATATGTTGTATGTGAAAAGAACAGTCATGAAATGACTCCAGTTGTTGTTAGTAAAAAGAACACACATGCAATGACACTGGTAGATCCATAGGTGGATTGTGAAAAGAACAAACATGCAATGACACTGGTGGATCGATATGTGGCATGTGAAAAGAACACACATGCAATGACTCTGGTTGTTGTTAGTAACAAGAACACACATGCAATAACACTGGTGGATCCATGTGTGGTCTCTAAAGAGAACACACATTTCAATGACTCTGGTTGTTGTTAGTAAAAAGAACACACATGCAATGACACTGGTGGATCCATGTGTGGTCTCTGAAGAGAACACTCATGCAATGACTCTGGTTGTTGCTAGTAAAAAGAGCACACATGCAATGACACTGGTGGATCCATATGTCGTATGTGAAAAGAACACATATGCAATGACTCTGGTTGTTGTTAGTAAAAAGAACACACATGCAATGGCACTGGTGGATCCATAGGTGGATTGTAAAAAGAGCACACATGCAATGACTATGGTTGTTCCATATGTGGTATGTGAAAAGAACAGACATGCAATGACTCCAATTGTTGTTAGTAAAAAGAACACACATGTAATGACACTGGTGGATCCATGTGTGGTCTCTAAAGAGAACACACATTTCAATGACACTTATGGATCCATATGTGGTATGATAAAAGAACAGTCATGAAATGACTCCAGTTGTTGTGAGTAAAAAGAAAACACATGCAACAAGACTGGTGGATCCATAGGTGGATTGTGAAAAGAACACACATGCAATGACTCTGATGGATCCATATGTGACATGTGAAAGGAACACACATGCAATGACTCTGGTTGTTGTTAGTAACAAGTACACACATGCAATAACACTGGTGGATCCATGTGTGGTGTCTGAAGAGAACGCACATTTCAATGACTCTGGTGGATCCATATGTTGTATGTGAAAAGAACACACATGAAATGACTCTGGTTGTTGTTAGTAAAAAAGCACACATGCAATGACACTGGTGGATCCATATGTGGTATGTGAAAAGAACACACATGCAATGACACTGGTTGTTGTTAGTAAAAAGAACACACATGCAATGACACTGGTGGATCCATGTGTGGTCTCTAAAGAGAACACAAATTTCAATGACTCTGGTTGTTGTTAGTAAAAAGAACACACATGCAATGACACTGGTGGATCCATGTGTGGTCTCTTAAGAGAACACATATTTCAATGACTCTGGTTGTTGTTAGTAAAAAGAGCACACATGCAATGACACTGGTGGATCCATGTGTGGTCTCTGAAGAGAACACACATGCAATGACTCTGGTTGTTGTTAGTAAAAAGAACACACATGCAATGACACTGGTGGATCCATATGTGGTATGTGAAAAGAACACACATTTCAATGACTCTGGTTGTTATTAGTAAAAAAGAACACACATGTAATGACACTGGTGGATCCATAGGTGGATTGTGAAAAGAACACACATGTACATGGATATGAAAGAAAGATTTTGGTGGAACAATCTCAAAAGGGACATCGCCGAACACATTGCTTTGTGTGATGTGTGTAGTAGAGTGAAAGTGGAGTATCAGAAACCAGTAGGTTTGCTTCGACCACTGCCTATTCCTGAATGGAAGTGGGAAAATATTGGTATGTATTTCATTACCGGATTACCAAGGACCAGGTCGGGGTATGATTCCATATGGGTAGTAGTGGATCGCCTAACCAAACTGGCTCATTTTATACCCGTAAAGACAACTTATACCAGTGCCAAGTTAGCCAAAATCTACATGAGCAAAATTGTATGCCTTCACGGTGTGCCTAAGAGTATTGTGTCTGATAGGGGAACTCAGTTCACTTCTCACTTTTGGAGACAGCTTCATGAATCTTTAGGAACGAGGTTGGAATTCAGCACTGCTTTTCATCCTCAAACTGATAGACAAACAGAAAGGACTAATCAAATTCTTGAAGACATGTTGAGGGCATGTGCCCTAGACTATGGAGCAAGTTGGGATGAAAGTCTGCCTTACGCAGAGTTCTCTTACAATAACAGTTACCAATCTAGCATTGGGATGGCACCATTTGAGTTTCTCTACGGAAGGAAGTGTACCACCCCATTGCTATGGAATGGTGTGGGAGAAAGAAGTTTGTTTGGACCAGATCTTATCTAAGTCGCCGAAGAAAAGGTCAAATTGGTTAGGGACAGGTTGAAGATAGCCGCAGTCGACGGAAAAGCTACGCAGATTCTAAGCGAGAGAAGTCACCTCTGAAGTTGGGGATAGAGCTTATCTTAGAGTATCGCCACTTCGTGGAGTGAAAAGATTTGGAGTCAAAGGGAAGTTGGCACCAAGATATGTTGGACCATTCAACATTCTAAGTCGCAAGGGAGAAGTTGCATATGAAATCGAACTGCCAGCATCTTTATTAGCAGTCCATAATGTTTTTCATGTGAGTCAGCTCAAGAAATGTCACCCAGAAATGGAAGAATCTTCTTTGAAGGATACAACACCTTTGGAAGAAGTTCAACTAGAAAGTGATCTCACCTATGAAGAAAAGCCTGTCAAGATTCTTGAGACCGCATGAGGGTCACAAGGACAAAACTATCAAGTTTTGCAAAGTGCAATGGAATCATCATTCCGAAGAGGAAGCAACATGGGAAAGAGAAGATGATCTTCGGAAAGACCACCCTCACCTATTTGCTAGCCAAACCGAATCTCGAGGGCGAGATTCATCTTAAGGGGGTTAGATTTGTAACATCCCTAAATTCATATTTCAAAACTCATTCATATCATCCTTGCATCCTTCATTCATTTAGGGTTTTTCTCAAAATCATTTCAGGAAAACAGAAGCTTGGTGCTATGATTTCATGTGAGCAGATTTAATGCAAATGACCATCACCCTTTGAACTTGAATGTTTAGAAACTTGTTTGCTTGCCTCCATTGTTGGAAAGTTTAGGTGTAAAAGTTTGACCAAAGTTTTCAACTTAGAAATAAATTTCAAAACCCTATTTTATTTTAAAACATTTGCAAACCAGAGACAAAGTCTCTGATTGTATTCAGCCCAAGCTTGACCAAGCCCTGCAAGGTAGGCACATGTTTAAATAACTGGTTTTTGAAACCACAGAACCCTGCAAAGATCCCCAGAATTGTTTGAATTCAAAAAGGATTTGAATTCATATCAAAATCATTTCAGAAAATAGAATTAGAAAAAGAAAAGAAGCAATCAAATGAAAAGGGCCAAGGCCGGTTTACGCCCAGCAACGAATTGAGCCCAACTAGCCCACCCGGGGATGTTCTTTTCTTCTCTCACGCGCGAACGCACGCGTTTAGTCGCTGACAGACAGACCCCACCTCCACCTCGCGCCCTTCGCTGACGAGCGGGCCTCCTCCACGTCAGCATCGTCTTCCCCCTGAATCCGCGCATGATCTCCGCCGCTGGCCATTGCAGCAGTGATACCCCGAGCTTAATTGGCATTGATGTGACGAGCGTTTCCGACGACTGCCCACGACTCGCACGACTCCGCCGCTGTTCCGACGACTGCGCCGGCAAATTCCGGTGAGCCTCGTGTTCCCCTCTGTCTCTCATTCATGCTATCTTGTTCAGTGAGTCTCTGTGCATCTTCTGACACACTCCGTTTGCCTCCGCATGAACCGTAGCTCCAGCAACATCGACGACTGACCGCCACCGTCTTCGGTTTCAACTCCGACGACCTCCAGTGGTAAGTCCAGACCGCCCCAAGCCTTGTCTTTCACACACGCGTGTTCTCCGTGATCTTCTGCATCTAACCACACCCTCCGTTTGCCTCCTAGTGATCGACAACGTCGCCTCCGACCTCGAACAGAACCACCTGTCGCCAGACTCAACTCCGACGAGGAATCATCACCGTGATAGCACGCCCCTTCGCAAACCGACGCTACCTTGAGCTTCAGCAGCTTCCTGCGAACCTGGTATGACCCTTCTCCCTCTCGGGACGACACGGAGCATAAGCGCCGCCAGAACCGGCGCTCCGCCGGCATTGACGCCGCACGCCGCCAGGACATGGTCGCTTGCTCGCGCGCCGTTGGATCTTGATCCAAGCGTTAGGATAGATTCATTAATAGGCGAAGAGGTACGCGATCTGGAGCGTACGATCTGTTTAGATCCTACGGCTGCAGAGCTCGATCTGGTGCAAACAGGTACGCGCCAATCACAACACGACGCGTGGCCAGGAACAGATCTGAAAACAGATTTTAAATCAGAATTTGATCCAAATTTCAAATGCTTATAACTTTTGATTGCCACGTTGGAATTTTGCAAACTTTATACCGTTGGATTCAGTGAATCAAGGCCTTTCTGTTTATGCAAAGTGTTTAACAAATAGTAACCATTAGAATGACTTTGGTTGTAGAAACATGTTTAAGGCTATTTTGAGTATGGATTTAGTTTAGTAATTTGTTTTAGGGTTAAATAAGTTTAGTTGGCAAACTTGTGACTTGTTATGTTTCTGTAAACATGCACTTGCTTGGTAGAGTTTTCAAAAACCCCACTTAGTAAATTCACGCATGCATGCATTCATATTATTTTTGATTGTATTTAAATTGTGTGTAATTGTGTGCTACAATTTTGTGTGTAGATTTTGCTAGTGATTGTGACTATGAAGAGTGTTACTCTCCCCATTACCAAGGCAAGTGATATTTTCATGAATATTCCATTCCTATATTTTATACTAGCATTAGATATTTTTGCTAAGACATGCATGCTACTTTTGTCAAATGTTATGATGGAAAATCCTATGTAGTTTAGAATGGTAGAGTTGCTAGGAAATTTTTTCCCTAAAGATAAGTTGCCATGCCATGCTTAGCCTAGCTAATAGAAAACAAGGGTGGATTATATATTCATGCTATGGAAAATTTCTAAGTCTGAGGACTTGTGTTTTGATTAATAAAACAACTAAGTAAATGAATCACCTGGGTGGAATGGGACTTGCTTGGTGGTTTTTGGTTGAGTGGTTCACAAGGCCCATTTTTATGGTTTACCTTAGTGTATCTCACTTGTGGATGGCCACCTAGGAACAAAGAGATTTGAGATGTCAAATGTTGAGTAGCTTCAAGTGCAACCACTTGGCAATATGGGCTCTGCCATGATCATATAGGTTGCTAGAACTTAGTCTCTTGGACAGTTGGTGGTAGAGGGAATGATAGGTTGGAACGCGTCCATTTGACTAAGGAAATGCTTCTGAAAGATCTTGTCTTGGGAAACCAAGTCTTGTGGGGAAAGTGCACCACCTCTGCAGAGTGTAAAACCTAAGTACTTAGCCATGTCCCTAGTAAAGGACAATTTGAGCATCAAGACATGGAAGCTTCAAGAATCTCATCACTCCAACTTCTAAATAAAACTTGTGGGTGAACAAGGGTGAAGGACCCCAATGTCTATTGGAGGTTCCTTGGGAAGTTTTGACAAAGAAAAACTTAATGTTTTCTACTAATAGGAAAAACCTATTTTGAGCAAAGCAAGCCAAGCTACACTTAGCCAAAATGCATATAGTATTATAGTCCACTTTAAATAAACTAAGGTATCACTTGCCAATACTATTCCAAAGTATTGACCCTCTGTGGCTGTAACTTGTAATGTTGCAGGTTACTCCGATGATGAATAGGAGTCATGAGTCTACACTCAACATGCTTGCCTGTGGCACATGAAGATGAAGACTTATGTTTATTTACTTATTCCATAAACTCTTGTATTAGGCCTTTGGCCCTGAGTTGTAAAAGACTATGTTTTATCTCTGGAATGAATGTAATAAACGACCTTTGTATCTGTGTACTTCATCTTAAACTGTGGAAGCTAGCATTGATCCAGGGACTAGCATTGCAATCACAGGGATCCTTTCCTTTATAAAGGAGGGGTCTAACAGATGGTATCAGAGCCAGGTTGTTGCCTGTAGGATTATGACCCTAGGATTGGAAACCACTAAGGAAAATCTTTAACTACTTCTACACTTGTCTATTCTTCTCGTAAACTTTTCTAATCTTCTCATTCTCATCTCTATTTGTAGATGAACTCCATCAACGAAGCCGTGAAGAAAGGGCCACTCATGACCATGACCTTGGAGTGTGAAACTGAGTTTCCCAAAAGTCTCAAGGATCTCATGGAGGCAATGGAAGCACATGGTGCAGCTGTGTACAAGGGCTTTCCAGTGATGGAGGAAGGAGTGGAGTATTGGTGGGTGCAACTTCACTTGTATAAAAACAAGGAAGACAACCACAAAGAAAGAGGATTCTGCATGTACACCAACACTGTGATGCACACCACATTCTTTGAGTCAGCCAGAGAAGCAGCTTGGAGGACTATCAAAGAACTCAGTGCTAGAGTCAAGTGCAAGATGCTCAACCTCCAAAAAGACTTAGAGAAAGAGAAGGAACATACCCAAGAGTTGGAAGTCACCAACCAAACCTTAAGGGGAGATATTATAGACTTAGTGATGGAAGCATGTGAACAAGATAGGCTGATTGCCTCTAGGAACATTGTGTTAGCCACCAGATCCAGTGAGATAGGTTTGTAAACGCGCCGTTAGTTGGACCACCTATCACCTTATTTTCCAAATGATACCTTAAATAAGTTTGAACCTTGGTTGATGTAATGGATTCATGTATGCATGACTTGTGTGATTTTTTTTTGTGTTCCATGGATATGTATGAATGTTTGTCTTGTTTATTTTAAATTGTGTTGTTCTAACTTTTTCAATCTTATAAATAGATGCCTATTACCATCAGCACTGTTGAGGAGTTCCAGGTTACCCGTTTTGGTCCTCGTATCGTAGAGCTTACTACCTTGCTCGATCTCCCTCTTCCCACCATTACGATGCACCCACTCACCAAGTTTGAGAGGAAGGACCTCTGGGGCTTCAAGGTGAACCAGCCAGGGCCTTGACAGAGCCTACTCGAGGCCATCGTCTTCAAGCTTATGCACGATGGAGGAGAGAGGCATGGAGGTTGTCATGCAGACTGATAGGGACATTGTTGGGTCGTCACTCCCGACAGGTTAGAGGCACTCAGTTCCACACCTTCGGAAGGCGTGATGATGACGGAGAGTCCATCGACTTTGAGGACGACTCGAGGGCCGCAGCAGAGCCGATACGCCTGTACCTCCAGGACTTAGAGACTCTTATTAGGCACGTGGATACTGACAGGACCAACGTCATGCTTAGCAATGACGAGCTCCAGGTGCAGCTTCGCGAGAAGGACAAGCTCTTCGCACAGCAGGACGAGGTTGTCAAGGAGATGAAGGCGAAGTTCGAGACCCAAGACCATAAGTTCAAGAGTTAGGAGAAACGTGTCCAGGATAGGAACAAGAAGATTCGGGACATGACCGAGGAACTGAAGTCCAAGGATTTCGAGTTAGAGCAGCAGCAGACAGTGATTGAGAGACTTCGTTCCCAGAAGAGGGCTCTCAAGGCCAAGATCGACTCCTTGACCACTACTATCGAGGAGAACAAGACCGCAATGGAGAACGCAGGTCTTACCTTTGTCGAGGAGGAGATTGATCTTGTGACGAGTAGACTTGACTACTCAGTTATCTCTATTTACCGTACTTGTTATTTGTGAACTTATTATTGGACCATCCGACATGTGGATGGCTTGCCACTTGTGTGTTTTTACTTTGAGACTTTTGTTATCTTGTTGTTGATCTTTGATCCTTGTGTTGCATGCTATGTGTTTGCTTACGTGATGTATTGTGCATAAACATCTATGGGTATCTCAATTCTTTCCTTGAATAAACCACAGATGCCTCCCCGTCGCGCAAACCCCAACCCCAACCCCAACAACATTACCCCAGAAATGCAACAGATGATGAATCGTGAACGACTTATGCAAATGATGGCGACATTCATCCAAAACCAGAACAACAACAACCCCAATAACAACAACAATAACAACAACAACCTCGGGTTTGATATGCTCACCAGATTTCTGCGTCTGAGGCCAGCTAAGTTTTCGGGAACGACTGATCCCATGGTGGCCAATGATTGGCTACATTCTGTGAACAAAGACTTAGTGACCGTGGGCTGCACGGATGCTGAAAAAGTCAGGTTCGCCGCACATCTGTTGGAAGGACCAACCGCCGCATGGTGGGACAACTTCCAGATCACCACACCTATTGATGAGGTGACTTGGGCTATCTTTGAAGATGGCTTTCGCACTACTCATATCTCACCAGGAATGATGAGCCTGAAAAAGAAGGAGTTTCACAACCTGAAACAGCGCCACCACAGCATGGCTGAATATATAGAAGAGTTCAACAATCTGGCGCGCTATGCACCGGATGAGGTTGACACAGATGCCAAAAGAAAGGAAAAGTTTCTGGAAGGCTTAAATGATGAGCTGAATCTGCAGCTGTCTGTGGCATATGTTCCAACTTATCAGTCGCTATGTGACAAGGCTGTTATTGTGGAGAATAAAATGAAGCAAGTCGAGAGTAGAAAGAGGAAACACTATGACAAGCACAGCTCGGGATCGTCTCATAAACGATCTCACTATGATGATAGTGTCAGCTCAGGATCCCACAAGCATGGGAAATTCAACAAGCACCACAACCACAACCGTCATGACAACAAGCATCATCGCAGTCATGACAATGATAAGTACAAGAATCACAAGAGTGGACATAAGAGCCACCACAGTGGAAGTGGAAGTGGAAACCAGCCTAAAAGGGACATCAGTTAGGTTGAATGCTTCAAATGCAAGAAGCTGGGGCATTATGCTAATGAGTGCCCTGAGAAGAAAGTTGAAGGACCTATCAAGCCCAATCCTTTTCAGAAAGGACAGGTTAACCACATCAATGTGGAAGATGTCTATGAAGAGCCTGATGCTGTTGCTGGTAAGTTCAGACTCAATTCCATCTCAGCATTTGTACTCTTTGATACCGATGCATCTCATTCATTCATATCAAAAGCATTTGTCGAAAGAAATGAACTACCGGTAGAAACCATTGGGTGTCCTATAAGAGTAAGTTCTCCTGGTGGAGAAATGATAGTAAACACAGGATGTCATGACTTAGTCATAGAGTTTGGAAAACATAAGTTTCCAGTGAACCTAATAATCCGGAATTCCCAAGGATTGGATGTGATTTTGGGAATGGATTGGATGGCTAAGTATGAGGGAGTACTGGATTGTGCCAATCGCACAGTTGCACTCACAACCCCTGAAGATAAGAGGATAAAATTCAAGTCCAATTTTAAATCTAAAGGAAGTAAGCTGAATTCTCTTAAGGGGGTTAGCATGGACACTGTGCCAATTGTGTGTGAATATCCGGATGTGTTTCCGGAAGAGTTACCGGGAATGCCACCAGATAGATATGTAGAGTTTATAATAGATTTGGTACCAGGTTCTGGACCAAGAGCAAAGAGGCCTTATAAAATGTCAGTTGACGAACATAAGGAACTCAAGAAACAACTTGGAGAACAATTGCAGAAGGGATTCATCTAGACAAGTTCTTCATCTTGGGGAGCTCCAGTTTTGTTCGTAGAAAAGAAAGACAGAACTCAAAGATTATGCATAGATTACCGTTCTCTCAACGAGGTAACCATCAAGAACAAATACCCTTTGCCAAGAATCAACAACTTGTTTGATCAGCAAGAAGGAGCATGTGTGTTCTCGAAGATTGATCTTCGGTCAGGCTATTTTCAACTCAAGATAAGAGAGCAAGATATACCTAAAACAGCATTCACCACAAGGTATGGATTGTATGAGTACACTGTGATGCCTTTTGGTTTAACCAACGCTCCAGCATACTTCATGAATATGATGAACAAAGTGTTCATGGAATTTCTCGACAAGTTCGTTGTCGTTTTCATCGATGACATCTTAGTCTACTCCAAGAGCAAGGAAGAACATGAAAGACATCTACGCTTGATACTTGAGAAACTGAGGGAACATAAGCTTTATGCCAAATTCAACAAGTTTGAGTTTTGGTTAGAGGAAGTTGGATTTCTTGGTCACGTTATGACAAAGGATGGTGTAGCAGTTGACCCTGCTAAAGTTTCAGCCGTGACAGAATGGGAATCTCCTAAGAACGTAAAAGAGGTTCGTAGTTTCCTTGGTTTAGGGTTACTACGTAAGATTCATTGAATTTTTTCAAAGGTTGCTAAACCAATGATGAATTGTTAAAGAAAGATAAGAAATTTACTTGGTCTGAAGGTTGTGAACTCAGCTTTCAAGAATTAAAGAAGAGGCTTGTGTCAGCACCAGTTCTGTGCCTACCAGACTTGGAAAAGGATTTCCAAGTGTATTGTGATGCTTCTCATCAAGGATTAGGTGCCGTACTTATGCAAGGCGGAAAAGTTGTGGCTTATGCCTCGAGACAACTCAAAACTCATGAAGTAAACTATCCTACTCATGATTTAGAGTTAGCCGCTGTTGTCCATGCACTCAAAACATGGAGACACTACCTTCTGGGAAAACGTTGTGAAGTATTCACCGATCATAAGAGTTTGAAGTATATCTTCACCCAGAAGGAAATCAATATGAGACAAAGGAGATGGCTAGAACTTATCAAGGATTACGACTTGAGTTTGCAATACCACCCCGGTAAAGCAAATGTTGTAGCAGATGCTCTAAGTCGTAAGACGTTTGTAAATGGCCTTACCAAAGGTGAATTGCCAGATGACTTGTGTAAGCAATTCAAGGAACTCAGGTTGGAGATTGTGCCAGAAGGACATCTCATGTCTTTGGATGTTCAACCCACTCTGTTGGATAAGATTAAAGAAGCCCAAAAGACGGATAAAGAAATCGAAGAGATTAAGGAAAGGATTAGCCAAGGGAAAGCTAAAAGTTTCCACATAGACGAAGAAGGTACTTTATGGCACGGGAAACGTATTTGTGTTCCACAAGATCCGGAATTGCGGAAACTGATTCTACAAGAAGCCCATAACTCTCCATATTCTATTCACCCGGGAAACACCAAAATTTACATGGATATGAAAGAAAGATTTTGGTGGAACAATCTCAAAAGGGACATCGCCGAACACATTGCTTTGTGTGATGTGTGTAGTAGAGTGAAAGCGGAGTATCAGAAACCAGCAGGTTTGCTTCGACCACTGCCTATTCCTGAATGGAAGTGGGAAAATATTGGTATGGATTTCATTACCGGATTACCAAGGACCAGGTCGGGGTATGATTCCATATGGGTAGTAGTGGATCGCCTAACCAAAGTGGCTCATTTTATACCCGTAAAGACAACTTATACCAGTGCCAAGTTAGCCAAAATCTACATGAGCAGAATTGTATGCCTTCACGGTGTGCCTAAGAGTATTGTGTCTGATAGGGGAACTCAGTTCACTTCTCACTTTTGGAGACAGCTTCATGAATCTTTAGGAACGAGGTTGGAATTCAGCACTGCTTTTCATCCTCAAACTGATGGACAAACAGAAAGGACTAATCAAATTCTTGAAGACATGTTGAGGGCATGTGCCCTAGACTATGGAGCAAGTTGGGATGAAAGTCTGCCTTACTCTTACAATAACAGTTACCAATCTAGCATTGGGATGGCACCATTTGAGTTTCTCTACGGAAGGAAGTGTACCACCCCATTGCTATGGAATGGTGTGGGAGAAAGAAGTTTGTTTGGACCAAATCTTATCAAAGACGCCGAAGAAAAGGTCAAATTGGTTAGGGACAGGTTGAAGATAGCACAGTCTCGACAGAAAAGCTACGCAAATTCTAAGCGTAGAGAAGTCACCTACGAAGTTGGGGATAGAGCTTATCTTAGAGTATTGCCACTTCGTGGAGTGAAAAGATTTGGAGTCAAAGGGAAGTTGGCACCAAGATATGTTGGACCATTCAACATTCTAAGTCGCAAGGGAGAAGTTGCATATGAAATCGAACTGCCAGCATCTTTATTAGCAGTCCATAATGTTTTTCATGTGAGTCAGCTCAAGAAATGTCACCCAGAAATGGAAGAATCTTCGTTGAAGGATACCATACCTATGGAAGAAGTTCAACTAGAAAGTGATCTCACCTATGAAGAAAAGCCTGTCAAGATTCTTGAGACCGCAGAAAGGGTCACAAGGACAAAAACTATCAAGTTTTGCAAAGTGCAATGGAATCATCATTCCGAAGAGGAAGCAACATGGGAAAGAGAAGATGATCTTCGGAAAGACCACCCTCACCTATTTGCTAGCCAATCCGAATCTCGAGGGCGAGATTCATCTTAAGAGGGTTAGATTTGTAACATCCCTAAATTCATATTTCAAAACTCATTCATATCATCCTTGCATCCTTCATTCATTTAGGTTTTTTCTCAAAATCATTTCAGGAAAACAGAAGCTTGGTGCTATGATTTCATGTGAGCAGATTTAATTCAAATGACCATCACCCTTTGAACTTGAATGTTTAGGAACTTGTTTGGTTGCCTCCATTGTTGGAAAGTTTAGGTGTAAAAGTTTGACCAAAGTTTTCAACTTAGAAATAAATTTCAAAACCCTATTTTATTTTAAAACATTTGCAAACCAGAGACAAAGTCTCTGATTGTATTCAGCCCAAGCTTGACCAAGCCCTGCAGGGTAGGCACATGTTTAAATAACTGGTTTTTGAAACCACAGAACCCTGCAAAGATCCCCAGAATTGTTTGAATTCAAAAAGGATTTGAATTCATATCAAAATCATTTCAGAAAATAGAATTAGAAAAAGAAAAGAAGCAATCAAATGAAAAGGGCCGCACGCCAGGTTTCGCCCAAAGAACGAATCGAGCCCAACTAGCCCACCCGGGATGTTCTTTTCTTCTTCACGCTTGAACGCACGCTGCTCGATGCATGCATTCACCTCCACCTCGCGCCCTTCGCTAACGAGCGGGCCTCCTCCATGTCAGCATCGTCTTCCCCCTGAATCCGCGCATGATCTCCGCTGCTGGCCGTTGCAGCAGTGATACCCCGATCTTAATTGGCATTGATGTGACGAGCGTTTCCTGTCGAGTCTCTGGCTATAAGATCCCCTCTGCACCGCGACCATTTTTCCCCAGTCAATTTTGCATTCACGCCACCAGGCCGCCCACGACTCGCACGACTCCGCCGCTGTTCCGACGACTGCGCCGGCAAATTCCGGTGAGCCTCGTGTTCCCCTCTGTCTCTCATTCATGCTATCTTGTTCAGTGAGTCTCTGCGCATCTTCTGACACACTCCGTTTGCCTCCGCATGAACCGTAGCTCCAGCAACGTCGACGACTGACCGCCACCGTCTTCGGTTTCAACTCCGACGACCTCCAGTGGTAAGTCCAGACCGCCCCAAGCCTTGTCTTTCACACACGCGTGTTCTCCGTGATCTTCTGCATCTAACCACACCCTCCGTTTGCCTCCTAGTGATCGACAACGTCGCCTCCGACCTCGAACAGAACCACCTGTCGCCAGACTCAACTCCGACGAGGAATCATCACCGTGACAGCACGCCCCTTCGCGAACCGACGCTACCTTGAGCTTCAGCAGCGTCCTGCGAACCTGGTATGACCCTTCTCCCTCTCGCGGACGACCTGGAATGCAAGCGCCGCCGTAGACCGAGCGCTTCGCCGCTCGCTGACGCCGCATGCCGCCAGGACATGGTCGCTTGCTCGCGCGCCGTTGGATCTTGATCCAAGCGTTAGGATAGATTCATTAATAGGCGAAGAGGTACGCGATCTGGAGCGTACGATCTGTTTAGATCCTACGGCTGCAGAGCTCGATCCGGTGCAAACCGGTACGCGCCAATCACAACACGACGCGTGGCTAGGAACAGATCTGAAAATAGATTTTAAATCAGAATTTGATCCAAATTTCAAATGCTTATAACTTTTGATTGCCACGTTGGAATTTTGCAAACTTTATACCATTGGATTCAGTGAATCAAGGCCTTTCTGTTTATGCAAAGTGTTTAACAAATAGTAACCATTAGAATGACTTTGGTTGTAGAAACATGTTTAAGGCTATTTTGAGTATGGATTTAGTTTAGTAATTTGTTTTAGGGTTAAATAAGTTTAGTTGGCAAACTTGTGACTTGTTATGTTTCTGTAAACATGCACTTGCTTGGTAGAGTTTTCAAAAACCCCACTTAGTAAATTCATGCATGCATGCATTCATATTATTTTTGATTGTATTTAAATTGTGTGTAATTGTGTGCTACAATTTTGTGTGTAGATTTTGCTAGTGATTGTGACTATGAAGAGTGCTACTCTCCCCATTACCAAGGCAAGTGATATTTTCATGAATATTCCATTCCTATATTTTATACTAGCATTAGATATTTTTGCTAAGACATGCATGCTACTTTTGTCAAATGTTATGATGGAAAATCCTATGTAGTTTAGAATGGTAGAGTTGCTAGGAAATTTTTTCCCTAAAGATAAGTTGCCATGCCATGCTTAGCCTAGCTAATAGAAAACAAGGGTGGATTATATATTCATGCTATGGAAAATTTCTAAGTCTGAGGACTTGTGTTTTGATTAATAAAACAACTAAGTAAATGAATCACCTGGGTGGAATGGGACTTGCTTGGTGGTTTTTGGTTGAGTGGTTCACAAGGCCCATTTTTATGGTTTACCTTAGTGTATCTCACTTGTGGATGGCCACCCAGGAACAAAGAGATTTGAGATGTCAAATGTTGAGAAGCTTCAAGTGCAACCACTTGGCAATATGGGCATCAAGACATGGAAGCTTCAAGAATCTCATCACTCCAACTTCTAAATAAAACTTGTGGGTGAACAAGCGTGAAGGACCCCAATGTCTATTGGAGGTTCCTTGGGAAGTTTTGACAAAGAAAAACTTAATGTTTTCTACTAATAGGAAAAACCTATTTTGAGCAAAGCAAGCCAAGCTACACTTAGCCAAAATGCATATAGTATTATAGTCCACATTAAATAAACTAAGGTATCACTTGCCAATACTATTCCAAAGTATTGACCCTCTGTGGCTGTAACTTGTAATGTTGCAGGTTACTCCGATGATGAATAGCAGTCATGAGTCTACACTCAACATGTTTGCCTGTGGCACATGAAGATGAAGACTTATGTTTATTTACTTATTCCATAAACTCTTGTATTAGGCCTTTGGCCCTGAGTTGTAAAAGACTATGTTTTATCTCTGGAATGAATGTAATAAACGACCTTTGTATCTATGTACTTCATCTTAAACTGTGGATGATAGCATTGATCCAGGGACTAGCATTGCAATCACAGGGATCCTTTCCTTTATAAAGGAGGGGTCTAACAAAAAAACACACATGCAATGACACTGGTGGATCCATATGTGGCATGTGAAAAGAACACACATGCAATGACTTTGGTTGTTGTTAGTAACAAGAACACACATGCAATAACACTGGTGGAGAACACACATTTCAATGACTCAGGTGGATCCATATGTGCTATGTGAAAAGAACACACATGAAATGAATCTGGTTGTTGTTAGTAAAAAAAGCACACATGCAATGGCACTGGTGCATCCATAGGTGGATTGTGAAAAGATCACACATGCAATGACACTAGTTGTTGTTAGTAAAAAGAACACACATGCAATGACACTAGTGGATCCATGTGTGGTCTTTGAAGAGAACACACATGCAATGACTCTGGTTGTTGTTAGTAAAAAGAAGACACATGCAATGACACTAGTGGACCCATATGTGGTATGTGAAAAGAACACACATTTCAATGAATCTAGTTGTTAGTAAAAAGAACACACATGCAATGACACTGGTGGATCCATAGGTGGATTGTGAAAAGAGCACACATGCAATGACTCTGGTTGTTCCATATGTGGTACGTGAAAAGAACACACATGCAATGACTCCAGTTGTTGTTAGTAAAAATAACACACATGTAATGACACTGGTGGATCCATGTGTGGTCTCTGAAGAGAATACACATTTCAATGACACTGGTGGATCCGTATGTGGTATGCAAAAAGAATAGACATGAAATGACTCTTGTTGTTGTTAGTAAAAAGAACACACATGCAATGAGACTGGTGGATCCGTAGGTGGATTGTGAAAAGAACACACATGCAATGACACTCGTGGATCCATATGTGGCGTGTGAAAAGAACACACATGCAATGACTCTGGTTGTTGTTAGTAACAAGAACACACATGCAATAACACTGATGGATCCATGTGTGGTCTCTGAAGAGAATACACATTTCAATAACTCTGGTGGATCCATATGTGGTATGTGAAAAGAACACACATGAAATAATCTGGTTGTTGTTAGTAAAAAAAGCACACATGCAATGACACTGGTGCATCCATAGGTGGATTGTGAAAAGAACACACATGAAATGATACTAGTTGTTGTTAGTAAAAAGAAGACGCATGCAATGAAACTAGTGGATCCATGTGTGGTCTCTGAAGAGAACACACATTTCAATGATTCTGGTTGTTGTTAGTAAAAAGAACACACATGCAATGACACTGGTGGATCCAAGTGTGGTCTTTGAAGAGAACACACATGCAATGACTCTGGTTGTTGTCAGTAAAAAGAACACACATGCAATGACACTGGTGGATCTATATGTGGTATGTGAAAAGAACACACATTTCAATGACTCTGGTTGTTAGTAAAAAGAACACACATGCAATGACACTGGTGGATCCATAGGTGGATTGTGAAAAGAGCACACATGCAATGACACTGGTGGATCCATATGTGGTATGTGAAAAGAACACACATGCAATGACTCTAGTTGTTGTTAGTAAAAAGAACACACATGTAATCACACTAGTGGATCCATGTGTGGTCTCTAAAGAGAACAAATATTTCAATGGCACTGGTGGATCCATATGTTGTATGTGAAAAGAACAGTCATGAAAAGACTCCAGTTGTTGTTAGTAAAAAGAACACACATGCAATGACACTGGTAGATCCATAGGTGGATTGTGAAAAGAACAAACATGCAATGACACTGGTGGATCCATATGTGGCATGTGAAAAGAACACACATGAATGACTCTGGTTGTTGTTAGTAACAAGAACACACATGCAATAACACTGGTGGATCCATGTGTGGTCTCTAAAGAGAACACATATTTCAATGACTCTGGTTGTTGTTATTAAAAAGAACACACATGCAATGACACTGGTGGATCCATGTGTGGTCTCTGAAGAGAACACGCATGCAATGACTCTGGTTGTTGCTAGTAAAAAGAGCACACATGCAATGACACTGGTGGATCCATATGTCGTATGTTAAAAGAACACACATGCAATGACTCTGGTTGTTGTTAGTAAAAAGAACACACATGCAATGGCACTGGTGGATCCATAGGTGGATTGTAAAAAGAGCACACATGCAATGACTATGGTTTTTCCATATGTGGTATGTGAAAAGAACAGACATGCAATGACTCTAGTTGTTGTTAGTAAAAAGAACACACATGTAATGACACTGGTGGATCCATGTGTGGTCTCTAAAGAGAACACACATTTCAATGACACTTATGGATCCATATGTGGTATGATAAAAGAACAGTCATGAAATGACTCCAGTTGTTGTGAGTAAAAAGAAAACACATGCAACGAGACTGGTGGATCCATAGGTGGATTGTGAAAAGAACACACATGCAATGATTCTGATGGATCCATATGTGGCATGTGAAAGGAACACACATGCAATGACTCTGGTTGTTGTTAGTAACAAGTACACAAATGCAATAACACTGGTGGATCCATGTGTGGTGTCTGAAGAGAATGCACATTTCAATGACTCTGGTGGATCCATATGTTGTATGTGAAAAGAACACACATGAAATGACTCTGGTTGTTGTTAGTAAAAAAAGCACACATGCAATGACACTGGTGGATCCATATGTGGTATGTGAAAAGAACACACATGCAATGACACTGGTTGTTGTTAGTAAAAAGAACACACATGCAATGACACTGGTGGATCCATGTGTGGTCTCTAAAGAGAACACAAATTTCAATGACTCTGGTTGTTGTTAGTAAAAAGAACACACATGCAATGACACTGGTGGATCCATGTGTGGTCTCTGAAGAGAACACACATTTCAATGACTCTTGTTGTTGTTAGTAAAAAGAACACACATGCAATGAGACTGGTGCATCCATAGGTGGATTGTGAAAAGAACACACATGCAATGACACTAGTTGTTGTTAGTAAAATGAACACACATGCAATGATACTAGTGGATCCACGTGTGGTCTCTGAAGAGAACACACATTTCAATGACTCTGGTTGTTGTTAGTAAAAAGAACACACATGCAATGACACTGGTGGATCCAAGTGTGGTCTCTAAAGAGAACACACATGCAATGACTCTAGTTTTTGATAGTAAAAAGAGCACACATGCAATGACACTGGTGGATACATATGTGGTATGTGAAAAGAACACACATGGAATGACTCTGGTAGATCCATAGGTGGATTGTGAAAAAACAAACATGCAATGACACTGGTGGATCCATATGTGGCATGTGAAAAGAACACACATGCAATGACACTGGTTGTTGTTAGTAACAAGAACACACATGCAATATCACTGGTGGATCCATGTGTGGTCTCTAAAGAGAACACACATTTCAATGACTCTGGTTGTTGTTAGTAAAAAGAACACACATGCAATGACACTGGTGGATCCATGTGTGGTCTCTGAAGAGAACACGCATGCAATGACTCTGGTTGTTGCTAGTAAAAAGAGAACACATGCAATGACACTGGTGGATCCATATGTCGTATGTGAAAAGAACACACATGCAATCACTCTGGTTGTTGTTAGTAAAAAGAACACACATGCAATGGCACTGGTGGATCCATAGGTGGATTGTAGAAAGAGCACACATGCAATGACTATGGTTGTTCCATATGTGGTATGTGAAAAGAACAGACATGCAATGACTCCAGTTGTTGTTAGTAAAAAGAACACACATGTAATGACACTGGTGGATCCATGTGTGGTCTCTAAAGAGAACACACATTTCAATGACACTTATGGATCCATTTGTGGTATGATAAAAGAAAAGTCATGAAATGACTCCACTTGTTGTGAGTAAAAAGAAAACACATGCAACGAGACTGGTGGATCCATAGGTGGATTGTGAAAAGAACACACATGCAATGACTCTGATGGATCCATATATGGCATGTGAAAGGAACACACATGCAATGACTCTGGTTGTTGTTAGTAACAAGTACACACATGCAATAACACTGGTGGATCCATGTGTGGTGTCTGAAGAGAACGGACATTTCAATGACTCTGGTGGATCCATATGTTGTATGTGAAAAGAACACACATGAAATGACTCTGGTTGTTGTTAGTAAAAAAGCACACATGCAATGACACTGGTGGATCCATATGTGGTATGTGAAAATAACACACATGCAATGACACTGGTTGTTGTTAGTAAAAAGAACACACATGCAATGACACTGGTGGATCCATGTGTGGTCTCTAAAGAGAACACAAATTTCAATGACTCTGGTTGTTGTTAGTAAAAAGAACACACATGCAATGACATTGGTGGATCCATGTGTGGTCTCTGAAGAGAACACACATTTCAATGACTCTAGTTGTTGTTAGTAAAAAGAGCACACATGCAATGACACTGGTGGATCCATGTGTGGTCTCTGAAGAGAACACACATGCAATGACTCTGGTTGTTGTTAGTAAAAAGAACACACATGCAATGACACTGGTGGATCCATATGTGGTATGTGAAAAGAACACACATTTCAATGACTCTGGTTGTTATTAGTAAAAAAATACACATGTAATGACACTGGTGGATCCATAGGTGGATTGTGAAGAGAGCACACATGCAATGACTCTGGTTATTCCATATGTGGTATGTGAAAAGAACAGACATCCAAGGACTCCAGTTGTTGTTAGTAAAAAAACACATGTAATGACATTGGTGGATACATCTGTGGTCTCTGAAGAGAACACACATTTCAATGACACTGGTGGATCCATATGTGGTATGTGAAAAGAACAGTGATGAAATGACTCCAGTTGTTGTTAGTAAAAATAACACACATGCAATGAGACTGGTGGATCCATTGGTGGATTGTGAAAAAAAAACACATGCAATGACACTGGTGGATCCATATGAGGCATGTGAAAAGAACACACATGCAATGACTCTGGTTGTTGTTAGTAACAAGAACACACATGCAATAACACTGGTGGATCCATGTGTGGTCTCTGAAGAGAACACACATTTCAATGACTCAGGTGGATCCATATGTGGTATGTGAAAAGAACACACATGAAATGAATCTGGTTGTGGTTAGTAAAAAAAGCACACATGCAATGGCACTAGTGCATCCATAGGTGGATTGTGAAAAGAACACACATGCAATGACACTAGTTGTTGTTAGTAAAAAGAACACACATGCAATGACACTAGTGGATCCATGTGTGGTCTCTGAAGAGAACACACATTTCAATGACTCTGGTTGTTGTTAGTAAAAAGAACACACATGCAATGACACTGGTGGATCCAAGTGTGGTCTTTGAAGAGAACACACATGCAATGACTCTGGTTTTTGTTAGAAAAAATACCACACATGCAATGACACTGGTGGATCCATATGTGGTATGTGAAAAGAATACACATTTCAATGACTTTGGTTGTTAGTAAAAAGAACACACATGCAATGACACTGGTGGATCCATAGGTGGATTGTGAAAAGAGCACACATGCAATGACACTGGTGGATCCATATGTGGTATGTGAAAAGAATACACATGCAATGACTCCAGTTGTTGTTAGTAAAAAGAACACACATGTAATGACACTAGTGGATCCATGTGTGGTCTCTAAAGCGAACACATATTTCAATGGCACTGGTGGATCCATATGTGGTATGTGAAAAGAACAGTCATGAAATGACTCCAGTTGTTGTTAGTAAAAAGAACACACATGCATTGACACTGGTGGATCCATAGGTGGATTGTGAAAAGAACAAACATGCAATGACACTGGTGGATCCATATGTGGCATGTGAAAAGAACACACATGCAATGACTCTGGTTGTTGTTAGTAACAAGAACACAGATGCAATAACACTGGTGGATCCATGTATGGTCTCTGAAGAGAACACACATTTCAATGACTCTGGTTGTTGTTAGTAAAAAGAACACACATGCAATGACACTGGTGGATCCATGTGTGGTCTCTGAAGAGAACACGCATGCAATGACTCTGGTTGTTGTTAGTAAAAAGAGCACATGCAATGACATCAGGATCCATGTGGTCTGTCTCTGAAGAGAACACACATGCAATGAATCTTGTCGTTGTTAGTAAAAAGAACACACATGCAATGGCACTGGTGGATCCATATGTGGTATGTGACAAGAACACACATTTCAATGACTCTGGTTGTTGTTAGTAAAAAGAACACACATGCAATGACACTGGTGGATCCAAGTGTGGTCTCTAAAGAGAACACACATGCAATGACTCTAGTTGTTGATAGTAAAAAGAGCACACATGCAATGACACTGGTGGATCCATATGTGGTATGTGAAAAGAACACACATGCAATGACTCTGGTTGTTGTTAGTAAAAAGAACACACATTCAATGACACTGGTGGATCCATATGCGGTATGTGAAAAGAACACACATTTAAATGACTCTGGTTGTTGTTAGTAAAAAGAACACACATGCAATGACACTAGTGGTTCCATGTGTGGTCTCTGAAGAGAACACACATGCAATGACTCTGGTTGTTGTTAGTAAAAAGAACACACATGCAATGACACTGGTGGATCCATATGTGGTATGTGAAAAGAACACACATTTCAATGACTCTGGTTGTTATTAGTAAAAAAAACACACATGTAATGACACTGGTGGATCCATAGGTGGATTGTGAAGAGAGCACACATGCAATGACTCTGGTTATTCCATATGTGGTATGTGAAAAGAACAGACATCCAAGGACTCCAGTTGTTGTTAGTAAAAAAACACATGTAATGACATTGGTGGATACATGTGTGGTCTCTGAAGAGAACACACATTTCAATGACACTGGTGGATCCATATGTGGTATGTGAAAAGAACAGTGATGAAATGACTCTAGTTGTTGTTAGTAAAAATAACACACATGCAATGAGACTGGTGGATCCATTGGTGGATTGTGAAAAAAACACACATGCAATGACACTGGTGGATCCATATGAGGCATGTGAAAAGAACACACATGCAATGACTCTGGTTGTTGTTAGTAACAAGAACACACATGCAATAACACTGGTGGATCCATGTGTGGTCTCTGAAGAGAACACACATTTCAATGACTCAGGTGGATCCATATGTGGTATGTGAAAAGAACACCCATGAAATGAATCTGGTTGTTGTTAATAAAAAAAGCACACATGCAATGGCACTAGTGCATCCATAGGTGGATTGTGAAAAGAACACACATGCAATGACACTAGTGGATCCATGTGTGGTCTCTGAAGAGAACACACATTTCAATGACTCTGGTTGTTGTTCGTAAAAAGAACACACATGCAATGACACTGGTGGATCCAAGTGTGGTCTTTGAAGAGAACACACATGCAATGACTCTGGTTTTTGTTAGTAAAAAGAACACACATGCAATGACACTGGTGGATCCATATGTGGTATGTGAAAAGAACACACATTTCAATGACTTTGGTTGTTAGTAAAAAGAACACACATGCAATGACACTGGTGGATCCATAGGTGGATTGTGAAAAGAGCACACATGCAATGACACTGGTGGATCCATATGTGGTATGTGAAAACAATACACATGCAATGACTCCAGTTGTTGTTAGTAAAAAGAACACACATGTAATGACACTAGTGGATCCATGTGTGGTCTCTAAAGCGAACACATATTTCAATGGCACTAGTGGATCCATATGTGGTATGTGAAAAGAACAGTCATGAAATGACTCCAGTTGTTGTTAGTAAAAAGAACACACATGCAATGACACTGGTGGATCCATAGGTGGATTGTGAAAAGAACAAACATGCAATGACACTGGTGGATCCATATGTGGCATGTGAAAAGAACACACATGCAATGACTCTGGTTGTTGTTAGTAACAAGAACACAGATGCAATAACACTGGTGGATCCATGTGTGGTCTATGAAGAGAACACACATTTCAATGACTCTGGTTGTTGTTAGTAAAAAGAACACACATGCAATGACACTGGTGGATCCAAGTGTGGTCTCTAAAGAGAACACACATGCAATGACTCTAGTTGTTGATAGTAAAAAGAGCACACATGCAATGACACTGGTGGATCCATATGTGGTATGTGAAAAGAACACACATGCAATGACTCTGGTTGTTGTTAGTAAAAAGAACACACATGCAATGACACTGGTGGA
Organism: Avena insularis; assembly: GCA_023614405.1. Classification (NCBI taxonomy): domain Eukaryota; kingdom Viridiplantae; phylum Streptophyta; class Magnoliopsida; order Poales; family Poaceae; genus Avena; species Avena insularis. Next base: position 38,211 of record JAJUPC010000638.1, on the reverse strand, counting down.
TCCATATGAGGTATGTGAAAAGAACACACATTTAAATGACTCTGGTTGTTGTTAGTAAAAAGAACACACATGCAATGACACTAGTGGATCCATAGGTGGATTGTGAAAAGAGCACACATGCAATGAAACTGGTGGATCCATATGTGGTATGTGAAAAGAACACACATGCAATCACTCTAGTTGTTGTTAGTAAAAATAACACACATGTAATGACATCAGGATCCATGTGTGGTCTCTGAAGAGAACACACATTTCAATGACACTGGTGGATCCATATGTGGTATGTGAAAAGAACAGTCATGAAATGACTCCAGTTGTTGTTAGTAAAAAGAACACACATGCAATGACAGTGGTGGATCCATAGGTGGATTATGAAAAGAACACACATACAATGACACTGGTGGATCCATATGTGGTATGTGAAAAGAACACACATGCAATGACTCTGGTTGTTGTTAGTAACAAGAACACACCTGCAATAACACTAGTGGATCCATGTGTGGTCTCTGAAGAGAACACCTGTTTCAATGACTCTGGATGTTGTTAGTAAAAAGAACACACATGCAATGACACTGGTGGATCCATGTGTGGTCTCTGAAGAGAACACACACGCAATGAATCTTGTCGTTGTTAGTAAAAAGAACACACATGCAATGGCACTGGTGGATCCATATGTGGTATGTGAAAAGAACACACATTTCAATGACTCTGGTTGTTGTTAGTAAAAAGAACACACATGCAATGACACTGGTGGATCCATAGGTGGATTGTGAAAAGAGCACAGATGCAATGACTCTGGTTGTTCCATATGTGGTATGTGAAAAGAACACACATGCAATGACTCTAGTTGTTGTTAGTAAAAAGAACACACATGTAATGACACTGGTGGATCCATGTGTGGTCTCTCAAGAGAACACACATTTCAATGACACTGGTGGATCCATATGTGGTATGTGAAAAGAACAGACATGAAATGACTCCTGTTGTTGTTAGTAAAAAGAACACACATGCAATGAGACTGGTGGATTGTGAAAAGAACACACATGCAATGACACTCATGGATCCATATGTGGCGTGTGAAAAGAACACACATGCAATGACTCTGGTTGTTGTTAGTAACAAGATCACACATGCAATAATACTGGTGGATCCATGTGTGGTCTCTGAAGAGAACACACATTTCAATAACTCTGGTGGATCCATATGTGGTATGTGAAAAGAACACACATGAAATGAATCTGGTTCTTGTTAGTAAAAAAAGCACACATGCAATGACACTGGTGCATCCATAGGTGGATTGTGAAAAGAACACACATGCAATGACACTAGTTGTTGTTAGTAAAAAGAACAGACATGCAATGACACTAGTGGATCCATGTGTGGTCTCTGAAGAGAACACACATTTCAATGATTCTGGTTGTTGTTAGTAAAAAGAACACACATGCAATGACACTGGTGGATCCAAGTGTGGTCTTTGAAGAGAACACACATGCAATGACACTGGTTGTTGTCAGTAAAAAGAACACACATGCAATGACACTGGTGGATCCATATGTGGTATGTGAAAAGAACACACATTTCAATGACTCTGGTTGTTAGTAAAAAGAACACACATGCAATGACACTAGTGGATCCATAGGTGGATTGTGAAAAGAGAACACATGCAATGACTCTAGTTGTTGTTAGTAAAAAGAACACACATGTAATGACACTAGTGGATCCATGTGTGGTCTCTAAAGCGAACACATATTTCAATGGCACTGGTGGATCCATATGTGGTCTGTGAAAAGAACACACATGCAATGACTCTGGTTGTTGTTAGTAACAAGAACACACATGCAATAACACTGGTGGATCCATGTGTGGTCTCTGAAGAGAACACACATTTCAATGACTCTGGTGGATCCATATGTGGTATGTGAAAAGAATACACATGAAATGACTAGTTGTTGTTAGTAAAAAAGCACACATGCAATGACACTGGTGCATCCATAGGTGAATTGTGAAAAGAACACACATGCAATGACACTGGTTGTTGTTAGTAAAAAGAACACACATGCAATGACACTAGTAGATCCATGTGTGGTCTCTCAAGAGAACACACATTTCAATGACTCTGGTTGTTGTTAGTAAAAAGAACACACATGCAATGACACTGGTGGATCCATGTGTGGTTTCTGAAGAGAACACACATGCAATGACTCTGGTTGTTGTTAGTGAAAACAACACACATGCAATGACACTGGTGGATCCATATGTGGTATGTGAAAAGAACACACATTTCAATGAATCTAGTTGTTAGTAAAAAGAACACACATGCAATGCCAGTGGTGGATCCATAAGTGGATTGTGAAAAGAGCACACATGCAATGACACTGGTGGATCCATATGTGTTATGTGAAAACAACACATATGCAATGACTCCAGTTGTTGTTAGTAAAAAGAACACACATGTAATGACACTGGTGGATCCATGTGTGGTCTCTGAAGAGAACACACATTTCAATGACACTGGTGGATCCATATGTGGTATGTGAAAAGAACAGTCATGAAATGACTACAGTTGTTGTTAGTAAAAAGAACACACATGCAATGACACTAGTGGATCCATAGGTGGATTGTGAAAAGAACAAACATGCAATGACACTGGTGGATCCATATGTGGTATGTGAAAAGAACACACATGCAATGACACTGGTTGTTTTTAGTAAAAAGAACACATATGCAATGACACTGGTGGATCAATGTATGGTCTCTGAAGAGAACACAGATTTCAATGACTCTGGTTGTTGTTAGTAAAAAGAACACACATGCAATGACACTGGTGGATCCATATGTGGTCTCAGAAGAGAACACGCATGCAATGACTCTGGTTGTTGTTAGTAAAAAGAGCACACATGCAATGACACTGGTGGATCCATATGTGGTATGTGAAAAGAACACACATGCAATGACTCTGGTTATTGTTAGTGAAAAGAACACACATGCAATGGCACTGGTGGATCCATAGGTGGATTGTGAAAAGAGCACACATGCAATGACTCTGGTTGTTCCATATGTGGTATGTGAAAAGAACACACATGCAATGACTCCAGTTGTTGTTAGTAAAAAGAACACACATGTAATGACACTGGTGGATCCATGTGTGTTCTCTAAAGAGAACACACATTTCAATGACACTGGTGGATCCATATGTGGTATGTGAAAAGAACAGTCATGAAATGACTCCAGTTGTTGTGAGTAAAAAGAACACACATGCAATGAGACTGGTGGATCCATAGGTGGAGTGTGAAAAGAACACACATGCAATGACACTGATGGATCCATATGTGGCATGTGAAAGGAACACACATGCAATGACTATGGTTGTTGTTAGTAACAAGAACACACATGCAATATCACTGGTGGATCCATGTGTGGCTCTGAAGGAACACACATTTCAATGACTCTGGTGGATCCATATGTTGTATGTGAAAAGAACACACATGAAAATGACTCTGGTGTTGTTAGTAAAAAAAGCACACATGCAATGACACTGGTGGATCCATATGTGGTATGTGAAAAGAACACACATGCAATGAAACTGGTTGTTGTTAGTAAAAATAACACACATGCAATGACACTGGTGGATCCATGTGTGGTCTCTGAAGAGAACACACATTTCAATGACTCTGGTTATTGTTAGTAAAAAGAACAAACATGCAATGAAACTGGTGGATCCATGTGTGGTCTCTGAAAAGAACACACATTTCAATGACACTGGTGGATCCATATGTGGTATGTGAAAAGAACACACATGCAATGACACTATTTGTTGTTAGTAAAAAGAACACGCATGCAATGACACTGATGGATCCATGTGTGGTCTCTGAAGAGAACACACATTTCTATGACTCTGGTTGTTGTTAGTAAAAAGAACAGACATGCAATGACACTGGTGGATCCAAGTGTGGTCTTTGAAGAGAACACAAATGCAATGACTCTGGTTGTTGTTAGTAAAAAGAACACACATGCAATGACACTGGTGGATCCATATGTGGTATGTGAAAAGAACACACATTTCAATGCATCTGGTTGTTAGTAAAAAGAACACACATGCAATGACACTGGTGGATCCATAGGTGGATTGTGAAAAGAGCACACATGCAATGGCACTGGTGGATCCATATGTGGTATGTGAAAAGAACACACATGCAATGACTCCAGTTGTTGTTAGTAAAAAGAACACACATGTAATAACACTAGTGGATCCATGTGTGGTCTCTGAAGAGAACACATATTTCAATGGCACTGGTGGATCCATATGTGGTATGTGAAAAGAACAGTCATGAAATGACTCCAGTTGTTGTTAGTAAAAAGAACACACATGTAATGACACTGGTGGATCCATAGGTGGATTGTGAAAAGAACAAACATGCAATGACACTGGTGGATCCATATGTGGCATGTGAAAAGAACACACATGCAATGACTCTGGTTGTTGTTAGTAACAAGAACACACATGCAATAATACTGGTGGATCCATGTGTGGTCTCTGAAGAGAACACACATTTCAATGACTCTGGTTGTTGTCAGTAAAAAGAACACACATGCAATGACACTGGTGGATCCATGTGTGGTCTCTGAAGAGAACACGCATGCAATGACTCTGGTTGTTGTTAGTAAAAAGAGCACACATGCAATGGCACTGGTGGATCCAAGTGTGGTCTTTGAAGAGAACACAAATGCAATGACTCTGGTTGTTGTTAGTAAAAAGAACACACATGCAATGACAATGGTGGATCCATATGTGGTATGTGAAAAGAACACACATTTCAATGCATCTGGTTGTTAGTAAAAAGAACACACATGCAATGACACTGGTGGATCCATAGGTGGATTGTGAAAAGAGCACACATGCAATGGCACTGGTGGATCCATATGTGGTATGTGAAAAGAACACACATGCAATGACTCCAGTTGTTGTTAGTAAAAAGAACACACATGTAATGACACTAGTGGATCCATGTGTGGTCTCTGAAGAGAACACATATTTCAATGGCACTGGTGGATCCATATGTGGTATGTGAAAAGAACAGTCATGAAATGACTCCAGTTGTTGTTAGTAAAAAGAACACACATGTAATGACACTGGTGGATCCATAGGTGGATTGTGAAAAGAACAAACATGCAATGACACTGGTGGATCCATATGTGGCATGTGAAAAGAACACACATGCAATGACTCTGGTTGTTGTTAGTAACAAGAACACACATGCAATAATACTGGTGGATCCATGTGTGGTCTCTGAAGAGAACACACATTTCAATGACTCTGGTTGTTGTCAGTAAAAAGAACACACATGCAATGACACTGGTGGATCCATGTGTGGTCTCTGAAGAGAACACGCATGCAATGACTCTGGTTGTTGTTAGTAAAAAGAGCACACATGCAATGGCACTGGTGGATCCAAGTGTGGTCTTTGAAGAGAACACAAATGCAATGACTCTGGTTGTTGTTAGTAAAAAGAACACACATGCAATGACAATGGTGGATCCATATGTGGTATGTGAAAAGAACACACATTTCAATGCATCTGGTTGTTAGTAAAAAGAACACACATGCAATGACACTGGTGGATCCATAGGTGGATTGTGAAAAGAGCACACATGCAATGACATTGGTGGATCCATATGTGGTATGTGAAAAGAACACACATGAAATGAATCTGGTTGTTGTTAGTAAAAAAAGCACACATGCAATGACACTGGTGCATCCATTAGGTGGATTGTGAAAAGAACACACATGCAATGACACTAGTTGTTGTTAGTAAAAAGAACACACATGCAATGACACTAGTGGATCCATGTGTGGTCTCTGAAGAGAACACACACTTCAATGACTCTGGTTGTTGTTAGTAAAAAGAACAGACATGCAATGACACTGGTGGATCCAAGTGTGGTCTTTGAAGAGAACACAAATGCAATGACTCTGGTTGTTGTTAGTAAAAAGAACACACATGCAATGACACTGGTGGATCCATATGTGGTATGTGAAAAGAACACACATTTCAATGCATCTGGTTGTTAGTAAAAAGAACACACATGCAATGACACTGGTGGATCCATAGGTGGATTGTGAAAAGAGCACACATGCAATGACACTGGTGGATCCATATGTGGTATGTGAAAAGAACACACATGCAATGACTCCAGTTGTTGTTAGTAAAAAGAACACACATGTAATGACACTAGTGGATCCATGTGTGGTCTCTGAAGAGAACACATATTTCAATAGCACTGGTGGATCCATATGTGGTATGTGAAAAGAACAGTCATGAAATGACTCCAGTTGTTGTTAGTAAAAAGAACACACATGTAATGACACTGGTGGATCCATAGGTGGATTGTGAAAAGAACAAACATGCAATGACACTGGTGGATCCATATGTGGCATGTGAAAAGAACACACATGCAATGACTCTGGTTGTTGTTAGTAACATGAACACACATGCAATAACACTGGTGGATCCATGTGTGGTCTCTGAAGAGAACACACATTTCAGGACTCTAGTTGTTGTCAGTAAAAAGAACACACATGCAATGACACTGGTGGATCCATGTGTGGTCTCTGAAGAGAACACGCATGCAATGACTCTGGTTGTTGCTAGTAAAAAGAGCACACATGTAATGACACTGGTGGATCCATATGTGGTATGTGAAAAGAACACACATGCAATGACTCTGGTTGTTGTTAGTAAAAAGAACACACATGCAATGGCACTGGTGGATCCATAGGTGGATTGTGAAAAGAGCACACATGCAATGACTCTGGTTGTTCCATATGTGGTATGTGAAAAGAATACACATGCAAAGACTCCAGTTGTTGTTAGTAAAAAGAACACAATGTAATGACACTGGTGGATCCATGTGTGGTCTCTAAAGAGAACACACATTTCAATGACACTTATGGATCCATATTTGGTATGTGAAAAGAACAGTCATTAAATGACTCCAGTTGTTGTGAGTAAAAAGAACACACATGCAACGAGACTGGTGGATCCATAGGTGGACTGTGAAAAGAACACACATGTAATGACACTAATAGATCCATATGTGGCATGTGAAAAGAACACACATGCAATGACTATGGTTGTTGTTAGTAACAAGAACACACATGCAATAACACTGGTGGATCCATGTGTGGTCTCTGAAGGAACACACATTGCAATGACTCTGGTGGATCCATATGTTGTATGTGAAAAGAACACACATGAAATGACTCTGGTGTTGTTAGTAAAAAAAGCACACATGAAATGACACTGGTGGATCCATATGTGGTATGTGAAAAGAACACACATGCAATGAAACTGGTTGTTGTTAGTAAAATTAACACACATGCAATGACACTGGTGGATCCATGTGTGGTCTGTGAAGAGAACACACATTTCAATGACTCTGGTTGTTGTTAGTAAAAAGAACACACATGCAATGACACCGGTGGATCCAAGTGTGGTCTTTGAAGAGAACACACATGCAATGACTCAGGTTGTTGTTAGTAAAAAGAACACATATGCAATGACACTGGTGGATCCATATGTGGTATGTGAAAAGAACACACATTTCAATGACTTTGGTTGTTAGTAAAAAGAACACACATGTAATGACACTGGTGGATCCATAGGTGGATTGTGAAAAGAACAAACATGCAATGACACTGGTGGATCCATATGTGGCATGTGAAAAGAACACACATGCAATGACTCTGGTTTTTGTTAATAACAAGAACACACATGCAATAACACTGGTGGATCCATGTGTGGTCTCTGAAGAGAACACACATTTCAATGACTCTGGTTGTTGTCAGTAAAAAGAACACACATGCAATGACACTGGTGGATCCATGTGTGGTCTCTGAAGAGAACACGCATGCAATGACTCTGGTTGTTGTTAGTAAAAAGAGCACACATGCAATGACACTGGTGGATCCATATGTGGTATGTGAAAAGAACACACATTTCAATGCATCTGGTTGTTAGTAAAAAGAACACACATGCAATGACACTGGTGGATCCATAGGTGGATTGTGAAAAGAGCACACATGCAATGACACTGGTGGATCCATATGTGGTATGTGAAAAGAACACACATGAAATGAATCTGGTTGTTGTTAGTAAAAAAAGCACACATGCAATGACACTGGTGCATCCATAGGTGGATTGTGAAAAGAACACACATGCAATGACACTAGTTGTTGTTAGTAAAAAGAACACACATGCAATGACACTAGTGGATCCATGTGTGGTCTCTGAAGAGAACACACATTTCAATGACTCTAGTTGTTGTTAGTAAAAAGAACAGACATGCAATGACACTTGTGGATCCAAGTGTGGTCTTTGAAGAGAACACAAATGCAATGACTCTGGTTGTTGTTAGTAAAAAGAACACACATGCAATGACACTGGTGGATCCATATGTGGTATGTGAAAAGAACACACATTTCAATGCATCTGGTTGTTAGTAAAAAGAACACACATGCAATGACACTGGTGGATCCATAGGTGGATTGTGAAAAGAGCACACATGCAATGATACTGGTGGATCCATATGTGGTATGTGAAAAGAACACACATGCAATGACTCCAATTGTTGTTAGTAAAAAGAACACACATGTAATGACACTAGTGGATCCATGTGTGGTCTCTGAAGAGAACACATATTTCAATGGCACTGGTGGATCCATATGTGATATGTGAAAAGAACAGTAATGAAATGACTCCAGTTGTTGTTAGTAAAAAGAACACACATGTAATGACACTGGTGGATCCATAGGTGGATTGTGAAAAGAACAAACATGCAATGACACTGGTGGATCCATATGTGGCATGTGAAAAGAACACACATGCAATGACTCTTGTTGTTGTTAGTAACAAGAACACACATGCAATAACACTGGTGGATCCATGTGTGGTCTCTGAAGAGAACACACATTTCAATGACTCTGGTTGTTATCAGTAAAAAGAACACACATGCAATGACACTGGTGGATCCATGTGTGGTCTCTGAAGAGAACATGCATGCAATGACTCTGGTTGTTGCTAGTAAAAAGAGCACACATGCAATGACACTGGTGGATCCATATGTGGTATGTGAAAAGAACACACATGCAATGACTCTGGTTGTTGTTAGTAAAAAGAACACACATGCAATGGCACTGGTGGATCCATAGGTGGATTGTTAAAAGAGCACACATGCAATGACTCTGGTTGTTCCATATGTGGTATGTGAAAAGAACACACATGCAAAGACTCCAGTTGTTGTTAGTAAAAAGAACACACATGTAATGACACTGGTGGATCCATGTGTGGTCTCTAAAGAGAACACACATTTCAATGACACTTATGGATCCTTATTTGGTATGTGAAAAGAACAGTCATTAAATGACTCCAGTTGTTGTGAGTAAAAAGAACACACATGCAACGAGACTGGTGGATCCATAGGTGGACTGTGAAAGGAACACACATGTAATGACATTAATGGATCCATATGTGGCATGTGAAAAGAACACACATGCAATGACTATGGTTGTTGTTAGTAACAAGAACACACATGCAATAACACTGGTGGATCCATGTGTGGTCTCTGAAGGAACACACATTGCAATGACTCTGGTGGATCCATATGTTGTATGTGAAAAGAACACACATGAAATGACTCTGGTGTTGTTAGTAAAAAAGCACACATGAAATGACACTGGTTGATCCATATGTGGTATGTGAAAAGAACACACATGCAATGAAACTGGTTGTTGTTAGTAAAATTAACACACATGCAATGACACTGGTGGATCCATGTGTGGTCTGTGAAGAGAACACACATTTCAATGACTCTGGTTGTTGTTAGTAAAAAGAACAAACATACAATGAAACTGGTGGATCCATGTGTGGTCTCTGAATAGAACACGCATGCAATGACTCTTGTTGTTGTTAGTAAAAAGAGCACACAAGCAATGACACTGGTGGATCCATATGTGGTATGTGAAAAGAACACACATGCAATGACTCTGGTTGTTGTTAGTGAAAAGAACACACATGCAATGGCACTGGTTGATCCATAGGTGGATTGTGAAAAGAGCACACATGCAATGACTCTGGTTGTTCCATATGTGGTATGTGAAAAGAACACAAATGCAATGACTCCAGTTGTTGCTAGTAAAAAGAACACACATGTAATGACACTGGTGGATCCATGTGTGGTCTCTAAAGAGAACACACATTTCAATGACACTGGTGGATCCATATGTGGTATGTGAAAAGAACAGTCATGAAATGACTCCAGTTGTTGTGAGTAAAAAGAACACACAAGGAATGAGACTGGTGGATCCATAGGTGGACTGTGAAAAGAACACACATGCAATGACACTAATGGATCCATATGTGGCATGTGAAAAGAACACACATGCAATGACTATGGTTGTTGTTAGTAACAAGAACACACATGCAATAACACTGGTGGATCCATGTGTGGTCTCTGAAGGAACACACATTGCAATGACTCTGGTGGATCCATATGTTGTATGTGAAAAGAACACACATGAAATGACTCTGGTGTTGTTAGTAAAAAAAGCACACATGCAGTAACACTGGTGGATCCATATGTGGTACGTGAAGAGAACACACATGCAATGAAACTGGTTGTTGTTAGTAAAAATAACACACATGCAATGACACTGGTGGATCCATGTGTGGTCTCTAAAGAGAACACACATTTCGATGACTCTGGTTGTTGTTAGTAAAAAGAACAAATATATAATGAAACTGGTCGATCCATGTGTGGTCTCTGAATAGAACACACATGCAATGACTCTGGTTGTTGTTAGTAAAAAGAACACGCATGCAATGACACTGGTGGATCCATATGTGGATTGTGAAAAGACCACACATTCAATGACACTGGTGGATCCATATGTGGTATGTGAAAAGAACACACATGCAATGACTCCATTTGTTGTTAGTAAAAATAACACACATGTAATGACACTGGTGGATCCATGTGTGGTCTCTGAAGAGAACACACATTTCAATGACTCTGGTTGTTTTTAGTAAAAAGAACAAACATACAATGAAACTGGTGGATCCATGTGTGGTCTCTAAAGAGAACACACATGCAATGACTCTAGTTGTTGTTAGTAAAAAGAGCACGCATGCAATGACACTGGTAGATCCATATGTGGTATGTGAAAAGAACACACATGCAATGACTCTGGTTGTTGTTAGTAAAAAGAACACACATGCAATGACACTGGTGGATCCATAGGTGGATTGTGAAAAGAGCACACATACAATGACACTGGTGGATCCATATGTGGTATGTGAAAAGAACACACATGCAATGACTCCCGTTGTTGTTAGTAAAAAGAACACACATTTAATGACACTAGTGGATCCATGTGTGGTCTCTGAAGAGAACACAGATTTCAATGACACTGGTGGATCCATATGTGGTATGTGAAAAGAACAGACATGAAATGACTCCTGTTGTTGTTAGTAAAAAGAACAGACATGCAATGACACTAGTGAAGTCATAGGTGGATTGTGAAAAGAACACAGATGCAATGAAACTGGTGGATCCATGTGTGGTCTCTAAAGAGAACACACATGCAATGGCTCTGGTTGTTGTTAGTAAAAAGAGCACACATGCAATGACACTGGTGGATCCATATGTGGTATGTGAAAAGAACACACATGCAATGACTCTGGTTGTTGTTAGTAAAACGAACACACATGCAATGACACTGGTGGATCCATATGTGGTATGTGAAAAGAACACACATTTCAATGACTCTGGTTGTTGTTAGTAAAAAGAACACACTGCAATGACACTGGTGGATCCATAGGTGGATTGTGAAAAGAGCACACATGCAATGACACTTGTGGATCCATATGTGGTATGTGAAAAGAACACACATGCAATGACTCCAGTTGTTGTTAGTAAAAAGAACACACATGTAATGACACTGGTGGATCCATGTGTGGTCTCTGAAGAGAACACACATTTCAATGACACTGGTGGATCCATATGTGGTATGTGAAAAAAACAGTCATGAAATGACTCCAGTTGTTGTTAGTAAAAAGAACACACATGCAATGACACTGGTGGATCCATAGGTGGATTAAGAAAAGAACACACATGCAATGACACTGGTGGATCCATATGTGGTATGTGAAAAGAACACACATTTCAATGACTCTGGTTACTGTTAGTAAAAAGAACACACATGCAATGACATCAGGATCCATGTGTGGTCTCTAAAGAGAACACACATTTCAATGACTCTGGTTGTTGTTAGTAAAAGAGCACACATGCAATGACATCAGGATCCATGTGTGGTCTCTGGAGAGAACACACATGCAATAACTCTGGTTGTTGTTAGTAAAAAGAACACACATGCAATGACACTGGTCGATCCATATGTGGAATGTGAAAAGAACACACATTTCAATAACTCTGGTTGTTGTTAGTAAAAAGAACACACATGCAATGACACTGGTGGATCCATAGGTGGATTGTGAAAAGAGCACACATGCAATGACTCTCGTTGTTCCATATGTGGTATGTGAAAAGAACACACATGCAATGACTCTAGTTGTTGTTAGTAAAAAGAATACACATGTAATGACACTGGTGGATCCATGTGTGGTCTCTGAAGAGAACACACATTTCAATGACACTAGTGGATCCATATGTGGTATGTAAAAAGAACAGTCATGAAATGACTCAAGTTGTTGTTAGTAAAGAGAACACACATGCAATGAGACTGGTGGATCCATATGTGGATTGTGAAAAGAACACACATGCAATGACACTGGTGGATCCATGTGTGGTCCCTGAAGAGAACACACATGCAATGACTCTGGTTGTAGTTAGTAAAAAGAACACACATGCAATGACACTGGTGGATCCATATGTGGTATGTGAAAAGAACACACATTTCAACGACTCTGGTTGTTGTTTATAAAAAGAACACACACGCAATGACACTGGTGGATCCATAGGTGGATTGTGAAAAGAGCACACATGCAATGACTCTGGTTGTTCCATACGTGGTATGTGAAAAGAACACACATGCAATGACTCCAGCTATTGTTAGTAAAAAGAACACACATGTAATGACACTGGTGGATCCATGTGTGGTCTCTGAAGAGAACACACATTTCAATGACACTGGTGGATCCATATGTGGTATGTGAAAAGAACAGTCATGAAATGACTCAAGTTGTTGTTAGTAAAAAGAACACACATGCAATCAGACTGGTGGATCCATAGGTGGATTGTGAAAAGAACACACATGCAATGACACTAGTGGATCCATATGTGGCATGTGAAAAGAACACACATGCAATGACTCTGATTGTTGTTAGTAATAAGAACACACATGCAATAACACTGGTGGATCCATGTGTGGTCTCTAAAGCGAACACACATTTCAATGACTCTGGTGGGTCTATATGTGGTATGTGAAAAAAAAACACATGAAATGACTCTAGTTGTCGTTAGTAAAAAAAGCACACATGCAATGGCCCTGGTGGATCCATAGGGGGATTGTGAAAAGAACACACATGCAATGACACTGGTTGTTGTTAGTAAAAAGAACACACATGCAATGACACTGGTGGATCCATGTGTTGTCTCTGAAGAGAACACACATTTCAATGACTCTAGTTGTTGTTAGTAAAAAGATCACACATGCAATGAGGCTGGTGGATCCATGTGTGGTCTCTAAAAAGAACACACATGCAATGACTCTGGTTGTTGTTAGTAAAAAGAACACACATGCAATGACACTGGTGGATCCATATGTGGTATGTGAAAAGAACACACATTTCAATGACTCTGGTTGTTGTTAGTAAAAAGAACACACATGCAATGACACTGGTGGATCCATAGGTGGATTGTGAAAAGAGCACACATGCAATGACACTGGTGGATCCATATGTGGTATGTGAAAAGAACACACATGCAATGACTCCAGTTGTTGTTAGTAAAAAGAACACACATGCAATGATACTGGTGGATCCATGTGTGGTCTCTGAAGAGAACACACATTTCAATGACTCTGGTTGTTGTTAGTAAAAAGAACACACATGCAATGACACTGGTGGATCCATGTGTGGTCTCTAAAGAGAACACACATGCAATGACTCTAGTTGTTGTTAGTAAAAAGAGCACACATGCAATGACACTGGTGGATCCATATGTGGTATGTGAAAAGAACACACATGCAATGACACTGGTGGATCCATATGTGGTATGTGAAAAGAACACACATTTCAATGACACTGGTTGTTGTTAGTAAAAAGAACACACATGCAATGACACTGGTGGATCCATAGGTGGATTGTGAAAAGAGGACACATCCAATGACACTGGTGGATCCATATGTGGTATGTGAAAAGAACACACATGCAATCACTCCTGTTGTTGTTAGTAAAAAGAACACACATGTAATGGCACTGGTGGATCCATGTGTGGTCTCTTAAGAGAACACACATTTCAATGACACTGGTGGATCCATATGTGGTATGTGAAAAGAACAGTCATTAAATGACTCCAGTTGTTGTTAGTAAAAAGAACATACATGCAATGACACTAGTGGATCCATATGTGGTATGTGAAAAGAACACACATGCAATGACTCTGGTTGTTGTTAGTAACAAGAACACACATGCAATAACACTGGTGGATCCATGTGTGGTCTCTGGAGAGAACACCCATTTCAGTGACTCTGGTTGTTGTTAGTAAAAATAACACACATCCAATGACACTGGTGGATCCATGTGTGGTTTGTGAAGAGAACACACATGCAATGACTCTAGTTGTTGTTAGTAAAAAGAACACACATGCAATGACACTTGTGGATCCATATGTGGTTTGTGAAAAGAACACACATTTCAATGACTCTGGTTGTTGTTTGTAAAAAGAACACACATGCAATGACACCGGTGGATCGATAGGTGGATTGTGAAAAGAGCACACATGCAATGACTCTGATTGTTCCATATGTGGTATGTGAAAAGAACACACATGCAATAATTCTAGTTATTATTTGTAAAAAGAACACACATGTAATGACACTGGTGGATCCATGTGTGGTCTCTGAAGAGAACACATATTTCAGTGACACTGGTGGATCCATATGTGGTATGTGAAAAGAACAGTCATGAAATGACTCTAGTTATTGTTAGTAAAAAGAACACACATGCAATGAGACTGGTGGATCCATAGGTGGATTATGAAAAGAACACACATGCAATGACACTGGTGGATCCATATGTGGTATGTGAAAAGAACACACATGCAATGACTCTGGTTGTTGTTAGTAGAAAGAACACACATGCATTGACACTGGTGGATCCATGTGTGGTCTCTGAAGAGAACACACATTTCAATGACTCTGGTTCTTGTTAGTAAAAAGAACACAGATGCAATGACACTGGTGGATCCATGTATGGTGTCTAAAGAGAACACACATGCAATGACTCTGGTTGTTGTTAGTAAAAAGAGCACACATGCAATGACACTGGTGGATCCATGTGTGGTCTCTGAAGAGAACACACATTTCAGGACTCTAGTTGTTGTCAGTAAAAAGAACACACATGCAATGACACTGGTGGATCCATGTGTGGTCTCTGAAGAGAACACGCATGCAATGACTCTGGTTGTTGCTAGTAAAAAGAGCACACATGTAATGACACTGGTGGATCCATATGTGGTATGTGAAAAGAACACACATGCAATGACTCTGGTTGTTGTTAGTAAAAAGAACACACATGCAATGGCACTGGTGGATCCATAGGTGGATTGTGAAAAGAGCACACATGCAATGACTCTGGTTGTTCCATATGTGGTATGTGAAAAGAATACACATGCAAAGACTCCAGTTGTTGTTAGTAAAAAGAACACAATGTAATGACACTGGTGGATCCATGTGTGGTCTCTAAAGAGAACACACATTTCAATGAAACTTATGGATCCATATTTGGTATGTGAAAAGAACAGTCATTAAATGACTCCAGTTGTTGTGAGTAAAAAGAACACACATGCAACGAGACTGGTGGATCCATAGGTGGACTGTGAAAAGAACACACATGTAATGACACTAATAGATCCATATGTGGCATGTGAAAAGAACACACATGCAATGACTATGGTTGTTGTTAGTAACAAGAACACACATGCAATAACACTGGTGGATCCATGTGTGGTCTCTGAAGGAACACACATTGCAATGACTCTGGTGGATCCATATGTTGTATGTGAAAAGAACACACATGAAATGACTCTGGTGTTGTTAGTAAAAAAAGCACACATGAAATGACACTGGTGGATCCATATGTGGTATGTGAAAAGAACACACATGCAATGAAACTGGTTGTTGTTAGTAAAATTAACACACATGCAATGACACTGGTGGATCCATGTGTGGTCTGTGAAGAGAACACACATTTCAATGACTCTGGTTGTTGTTAGTAAAAAGAACACACATGCAATGACACCGGTGGATCCAAGTGTGGTCTTTGAAGAGAACACACATGCAATGACTCAAGTTGTTGTTAGTAAAAAGAACACACATGCAATGACACTGGTGGATCCATATGTGGTATGTGAAAAGAACACACATTTCAATGACTTTGGTTGTTTGTAAAAAGAACACACATGTAATGACACTGGTGGATCCATAGGTGGATTGTGAAAAGAACAAACATGCAATGACACTGGTGGATCCATATGTGGCATGTGAAAAGAACACACATGCAATGACTCTGGTTTTTGTTAATAACAAGAACACACATGCAATAACACTGGTGGATCCATGTGTGGTCTCTGAAGAGAACACACATTTCAATGACTCTGGTTGTTGTCAGTAAAAAGAACACACATGCAATGACACTGGTGGATCCATGTGTGGTCTCTGAAGAGAACACGCATGCAATGACTCTGGTTGTTGTTAGTAAAAAGAGCACACATGCAATGACACTGGTGGATCCATATGTGGTATGTGAAAAGAACACACATTTCAATGCATCTGGTTGTTAGTAAAAAGAACACACATGCAATGACACTGGTGGATCCATAGGTGGATTGTGAAAAGAGCACACATGCAATGACACTGGTGGATCCATATGTGGTATGTGAAAAGAACACACATGAAATGAATCTGGTTGTTGTTAGTAAAAAAAGCACACATGCAATGACACTGGTGCATCCATAGGTGGATTGTGAAAAGAACACACATGCAATGACACTAGTTGTTGTTAGTAAAAAGAACACACATGCAATGACACTAGTGGATCCATGTGTGGTCTCTGAAGAGAACACACATTTCAATGACTCTAGTTGTTGTTAGTAAAAAGAACAGACATGCAATGACACTTGTGGATCCAAGTGTGGTCTTTGAAGAGAACACAAATGCAATGACTCTGGTTGTTGTTAGTAAAAAGAACACACATGCAATGACACTGGTGGATCCATATGTGGTATGTGAAAAGAACACACATTTCAATGCATCTGGTTGTTAGTAAAAAGAACACACATGCAATGACACTGGTGGATCCATAGGTGGATTGTGAAAAGAGCACACATGCAATGATACTGGTGGATCCATATGTGGTATGTGAAAAGAACACACATGCAATGACTCCAATTGTTGTTAGTAAAAAGAACACACATGTAATGACACTAGTGGATCCATGTGTGGTCTCTGAAGAGAACACATATTTCAATGGCACTGGTGGATCCATATGTGATATGTGAAAAGACGAATGAAATGACTCCAGTTGTTGTTAGTAAAAAGAACACACATGCAATGACACTGGTGGATCCATAGGTGGATTGTGAAAAGAACAAACATGCAATGACACTGGTGGATCCATATGTGGCATGTGAAAAGAACACACATGCAATGACTCTTGTTGTTGTTAGTAACAAGAACACACATGCAATAACACTGGTGGATCCATGTGTGGTCTCTGAAGAGAACACACATTTCAATGACACTTATGGATCCTTATTTGGTATGTGAAAAGAACAGTCATTAAATGACTCCAGTTGTTGTGAGTAAAATGAACACACATGCAACGAGACTGGTGGATCCATAGGTGGACTGTGAAAAGAACACACATGTAATGACATTAATGGATCCATATGTGGCATGTGAAAAGAACACACATGCAATGACTATGGTTGTTGTTAGTAACAAGAACACACATGCAATAACACTGGTGGATCCATGTGTGGTCTCTGAAGGAACACACATTGCAATGACTCTGGTGGATCCATATGTTGTATGTGAAAAGAACACACATGAAATGACTCTGGTGTTGTTAGTAAAAAAGCACACATGAAATGACACTGGTTGATCCATATGTGGTATGTGAAAAGAACACACATGCAATGAAACTGGTTGTTGTTAGTAAAATTAACACACATGCAATGACACTGGTGGATCCATGTGTGGTCTGTGAAGAGAACACACATTTCAATGACTCTGGTTGTTGTTAGTAAAAAGAACAAACATACAATGAAACTGGTGGATCCATGTGTGGTCTCTGAATAGAACACGCATGCAATGACTCTTGTTGTTGTTAGTAAAAAGAGCACACAAGCAATGACACTGGTGGATCCATATGTGGTATGTGAAAAGAACACACATGCAATGACTCTGGTTGTTGTTAGTGAAAAGAACACACATGCAATGGCACTGGTTGATCCATAGGTGGATTGTGAAAAGAGCACACATGCAATGACTCTGGTTGTTCCATATGTGGTATGTGAAAAGAACACAAATGCAATGACTCCAGTTGTTGCTAGTAAAAAGAACACACATGTAATGACACTGGTGGATCCATGTGTGGTCTCTAAAGAGAACACACATTTCAATGACACTGGTGGATCCATATGTGGTATGTGAAAAGAACAGTCATGAAATGACTCCAGTTGTTGTGAGTAAAAAGAACACACAAGGAATGAGACTGGTGGATCCATAGGTGGACTGTGAAAAGAACACACATGCAATGACACTAATGGATCCATATGTGGCATGTGAAAAGAACACACATGCAATGACTATGGTTGTTGTTAGTAACAAGAACACACATGCAATAACACTGGTGGATCCATGTGTGGTCTCTGAAGGAACACACATTGCAATGACTCTGGTGGATCCATATGTTGTATGTGAAAAGAACACACATGAAATGACTCTGGTGTTGTTAGTAAAAAAAGCACACATGCAGTAACACTGGTGGATCCATATGTGGTACGTGAAGAGAACACACATGCAATGAAACTGGTTGTTGTTAGTAAAAATAACACACATGCAATGACACTGGTGGATCCATGTGTGGTCTCTAAAGAGAACACACATTTCAATGACTCTGGTTGTTGTTAGTAAAAAGAACAAACATATAATGAAACTGGTCGATCCATGTGTGGTCTCTGAATAGAACACACATGCAATGACTCTGGTTGTTGTTAGTAAAAAGAACACGCATGCAATGACACTGGTGGATCCATATGTGGATTGTGAAAAGACCACACATTCAATGACACTGGTGGATCCATATGTGGTATGTGAAAAGAACACACATGCAATGACTCCATTTGTTGTTAGTAAAAATAACACACATGTAATGACACTGGTGGATCCATGTGTGGTCTCTGAAGAGAACACACATTTCAATGACTCTGGTTGTTTTTAGTAAAAAGAACAAACATACAATGAAACTGGTGGATCCATGTGTGGTCTCTAAAGAGAACACACATGCAATGACTCTAGTTGTTGTTAGTAAAAAGAGCACGCATGCAATGACACTGGTAGATCCATATGTGGTATGTGAAAAGAACACACATGCAATGACTCTGGTTGTTGTTAGTAAAAAGAACACACATGCAATGACACTGGTGGATCCATAGGTGGATTGTGAAAAGAGCACACATACAATGACACTGGTGGATCCATATGTGGTATGTGAAAAGAACACACATGCAATGACTCCCGTTGTTTTTAGTAAAAAGAACACACATTTAATGACACTAGTGGATCCATGTGTGGTCTCTGAAGAGAACACAGATTTCAATGACACTGGTGGATCCATATGTGGTATGTGAAAAGAACAGACATGAAATGACTCCTGTTGTTGTTAGTAAAAAGAACAGACATGCAATGACACTAGTGAAGTCATAGGTGGATTGTGAAAAGAACACAGATGCAATGAAACTGGTGGATCCATGTGTGGTCTCTAAAGAGAACACACATGCAATGGCGCTGGTGGGTGTTAGTAAAAAGAGCACACATGCAATGACACTGGTGGATCCATATGTGGTATGTGAAAAGAACACACATGCAATGACTCTGGTTGTTGTTAGTAAAAAGAACACACATGCAATGACACTGGTGGATCCATATGTGGTATGTGAAAAGAACACACATTTCAATGACTCTGGTTGTTGTTAGTAAAAAGAACACACTGCAATGACACTGGTGGATCCATAGGTGGATTGTGAAAAGAGCACACATGCAATGACACTTGTGGATCCATATGTGGTATGTGAAAAGAACACACATGCAATGACTCCAGTTGTTGTTAGTAAAAAGAACACACATGTAATGACACTGGTGGATCCATGTGTGGTCTCTGAAGAGAACACACATTTCAATGACACTGGTGGATCCATATGTGGTATGTGAAAAGAACAGTCATGAAATGACTCCAGTTGTTGTTAGTAAAAAGAACACACATGCAATGACACTGGTGGATCCATAGGTGGATTAAGAAAAGAACACACATGCAATGACACTGGTGGATCCATATGTGGTATGTGAAAAGAACACACATTTCAATGACTCTGGTTACTGTTAGTAAAAAGAACACACATGCAATGACACTGGTGGATCCATGTGTGGTCTCTAAAGAGAACACACATTTCAATGACTCTGGTTGTTGTTAGTAAAAAGAGCACACATGCAATGACACTGGTGGATCCATGTGTGGTCTCTGGAGAGAACACACATGCAATAACTCTGGTTGTTGTTAGTAAAAAGAACACACATGCAATGACACTAGTCGATCCATATGTGGAATGTGAAAAGAACACACATTTCAATAACTCTGGTTGTTGTTAGTAAAAAGAACACACATGCAATGACACTGGTGGATCCATAGGTGGATTGTGAAAAGAGCACACATGCAATGACTCTCGTTGTTCCATATGTGGTATGTGAAAAGAACACACATGCAATGACTCTAGTTGTTGTTAGTAAAAAGAATACACATGTAATGACATCAGGATCCATGTGTGGTCTCTGAAGAGAACACACATTTCAATGACACTAGTGGATCCATATGTGGTATGTAAAAAGAACAGTCATGAAATGACTCAAGTTGTTGTTAGTAAAGAGAACACACATGCAATGAGACTGGTGGATCCATATGTGGATTGTGAAAAGAACACACATGCAATGACACTGGTGGATCCATGTGTGGTCCCTGAAGAGAACACACATGCAATGACTCTGGTTGTAGTTAGTAAAAAGAACACACATGCAATGACACTGGTGGATCCATATGTGGTATGTGAAAAGAACACACATTTCAACGACTCTGGTTGTTGTTTATAAAAAGAACACACACGCAATGACACTGGTGGATCCATAGGTGGATTGTGAAAAGAGCACACATGCAATGACTCTGGTTGTTCCATACGTGGTATGTGAAAAGAACACACATGCAATGACTCCAGCTGTTGTTAGTAAAAAGAACACACATGTAATGACATCAGGATCCATGTGTGGTCTCTTAAGAGAACACACATTTCAATGACACTGGTGGATCCATATGTGGTATGTGAAAAGAACAGTCATGAAATGACTCAAGTTGTTGTTAGTAAAAAGAACACACATGCAATCAGACTGGTGGATCCATAGGTGGATTGTGAAAAGAACACACATGCAATGACACTAGTGGATCCATATGTGGCATGTGAAAAGAACACACATGCAATGACTCTGATTGTTGTTAGTAATAAGAACACACATGCAATAACACTGGTGGATCCATGTGTGGTCTCTAAAGCGAACACACATTTCAATGACTCTGGTGGGTCTATATGTGGTATGTGAAAAAAAAACACATGAAATGACTCTAGTTGTCGTTAGTAAAAAAAGCACACATGCAATGGCCCTGGTGGATCCATAGGGGGATTGTGAAAAAAACACACATGCAATGACACTGGTTGTTGTTAGTAAAATGAACACACATGCAATGACACTGGTGGATCCATGTGTTGTCTCTGAAGAGAACACACATTTCAATGACTCTAGTTGTTGTTAGTAAAAAGATCACACATGCAATGAGGCTGGTGGATCCATGTGTGGTCTCTAAAAAGAACACACATGCAATGACTCTGGTTGTTGTTAGTAAAAAGAACACACATGCAATGACACTGGTGGATCCATATGTGGTATGTGAAAAGAACACACATTTCAATGACTCTGGTTGTTGTTAGTAAAAAGAACACACATGCAATGACACTGGTGGATCCATAGGTGGATTGTGAAAAGAGCACACATGCAATGACACTGGTGGATCCATATGTGGTATGTGAAAAGAACACACATGCAATGACTCCAGTTGTTGTTAGTAAAAAGAACACACATGCAATGATACTGGTGGATCCATGTGTGGTCTCTGAAGAGAACACACATTTCAATGACTCTGGTTGTTGTTAGTAAAAAGAACACACATGCAATGACACTGGTGGATCCATGTGTGGTCTCTAAAGAGAACACACATGCAATGACTCTAGTTGTTGTTAGTAAAAAGAGCACACATGCAATGACACTGGTGGATCCATATGTGGTATGTGAAAAGAACACACATGCAATGACACTGGTGGATCCATATGTGGTATGTGAAAAGAACACACATTTCAATGACACTGGTTGTTGTTAGTAAAAAGAACACACATGCAATGACACTGGTGGATCCATAGGTGGATTGTGAAAAGAGGACACATCCAATGACACTGGTGGATCCATATGTGGTATGTGAAAAGAACACACATGCAATCACTCCTGTTGTTGTTAGTAAAAAGAACACACATGTAATGGCACTGGTGGATCCATGTGTGGTCTCTTAAGAGAACACACATTTCAATGACACTGGTGGATCCATATGTGGTATGTGAAAAGAACAGTCATTAAATGACTCCAGTTGTTGTTAGTAAAAAGAACATACATGCAATGACACTAGTGGATCCATATGTGGTATGTGAAAAGAACACACATGCAATGACTCTGGTTGTTGTTAGTAACAAGAACACACATGCAATAACACTGGTGGATCCATGTGTGGTCTCTGGAGAGAACACCCATTTCAGTGACTCTGGTTGTTGTTAGTAAAAATAACACACATCCAATGACACTGGTGGATCCATGTGTGGTGTGTGAAGAGAACACACATGCAATGACTCTAGTTGTTGTTAGTAAAAAGAACACACATGCAATGACACTTGTGGATCCATATGTGGTTTGTGAAAAGAACACACATTTCAATGACTCTGGTTGTTGTTTGTAAAAAGAACACACATGCAATGACACCGGTGGATCCATAGGTGGATTGTGAAAAGAGCACACATGCAATGACTCTGATTGTTCCATATGTGGTATGTGAAAAGAACACACATGCAATAATTCTAGTTATTA
Source organism: Avena insularis (assembly GCA_023614405.1). Classification (NCBI taxonomy): domain Eukaryota; kingdom Viridiplantae; phylum Streptophyta; class Magnoliopsida; order Poales; family Poaceae; genus Avena; species Avena insularis. The sequence continues at coordinate 14,468 of JAJUPC010000638.1, read as the reverse complement.
TTTGTAAAAAGAACACACATGTAATGACACTGGTGGATCCATGTGTGGTCTCTGAAGAGAACACATATTTCAGTGACACTGGTGGATCCATATGTGGTATGTGAAAAGAACAGTCATGAAATGACTCTAGTTATTGTTAGTAAAAAGAACACACATGCAATGAGACTGGTGGATCCATAGGTGGATTATGAAAAGAACACACATGCAATGACACTGGTGGATCCATATGTGGTATGTGAAAAGAACACACATGCAATGACTCTGGTTGTTGTTAGTAGAAAGAACACACATGCATTGACACTGGTGGATCCATGTGTGGTCTCTGAAGAGAACACACATTTCAATGACTCTGGTTCTTGTTAGTAAAAAGAACACAGATGCAATGACACTGGTGGATCCATGTATGGTGTCTAAAGAGAACACACATGCAATGACTCTGGTTGTTGTTAGTAAAAAGAGCACACATGCAATGACACTGGTGGATCCATATGTGGTATGTGAAAAGAACACACATGCAATGACACTAGTGGATCCATGTGTGGTCTCTAAAGAGAACACACATGCAATGACTCTGGTTGTTGTTAGTAAAAAGAACACACATGCAATGACACTGGTGGATCCATATGTGGTATGTGAAAAGAACACACATCTCAATGACTCTGGTTGTTGTTAGTAAAAATAACACACATCCAATGACACTGGTGGATCCATAGGTGGATTGTGATGAGAGCACACATGCAATGACTCTGGTTGTTCCATATGTGGTATGTGAAAAGAACACACATGCAATGACTCTAGCTGTTGTTAGTAAAAAGAACACACATGTAATGACACTGGTGGATCCGTGTGTGGGCTCTGAAGAGAACACACATTTCAATGACACTGGTGGATCCATATGTGGTATGTGAAAAGAACAGTCATGAAATGACTCCAGTTGTTGTTAGTAAAAAGAACACACATGCAATGAGACTGGTGGATCCATAGGTGGATTGTGAAAAGAACACACATGCAATGACACTAGTGGATCCATATGTGGCATGTGAAAAGAACACACATGCAATGACTCTGATTGTTGTTAGTAACAAGAACACACATGAAATAACACTGGTGGATCCATGTGTGGTCTCTGAAGAGTACACACATTTCAATGACTCTGGTTCTTGTTAGTAAAAAGAACACACATGCAATGACACTGATGGATCCATGTGTGGTCTCTAAAGAGAACACACATGCAATGACCCTGGTTGTTGTTAGTAAAAAGAGCACACATGCAATGACATTGGTGGATCCATATGTGGTATGTGAAAAGAACACACATGCAATGACACTGGTGGATCCATGTGTGGTCTCTGAAGAGAACACACATGCAATGACTCTGGTTGTTGTTAGTAAACAGAACACACATGCAATGACACTGGTGGATCCAAATGTGGTATGTGAAATGAACACACATTTCAACGACTCTAGTTGTTGTTTATAAAAAGAACACACATGCAATGACACTGGTGGATCCATAGGTGGATTGTGAAAAGAGAACATATGCAATGACTCTGATTGTTCCATACGTGGTATGTGAAAAGAACACACATGCAATAATTCCAGTTGTTGTTTGTAAAAAGAACACACATGTAATGACACTGGTGGATCCATGTGTGGTCTCTGAAGAGAACACATATTTCAATGACACTGGTGGATCCATATGTGGTATGTGAAAAGAACACACATGCAATGACTCTGGTTGTTGTTAGTAGAAAGAACACACATGCATTGACACTGGTGGATCCATGTGTGGTCTCTGAAGAGAACACACATTTCAATGACTCTGGTTCTTGTTAGTAAAAAGAACACAGATGCAATGACACTAGTGGATCCATGTGTGGTCTCTAAAGAGAACACACATGCAATGACTCTGGTTGTTGTTAGTAAAAATAGCACACATGCAATGACATTGGTGGATCCATATGTGGTATGTGAAAAGAACACACATGCAATGACACTAGTGGATCCATGTGTGGTCTCTAAAGAGAACACACATGCAATGACTCTGGTTGTTGTTAGTAAAAACAACACACATGCAATGACACTGGTGGATTCATATGTGGTATGTGAAAAGAACACACATTTCAATGACTCTGGTTGTTGTTAGTAAAAATAACACACATCCAATGACACTGGTGGATCCATAGGTGGATTGTGATGAGAGCACACATGCAATGACTCTGGTTGTTCCATACGTGGTATGTGAAAAGAACACACATGCAATGACTCCAGCTGTTGTTAGTAAAAAGAACACACATGTAATGACACTGGTGGATCCATGTGTGGTCTCTGAAGAGAACACACATTTCAATGACACTGGTGGATCCATATGTGGTATGTGAAAAGAACAGTCATGAAATGACTCAAGTTGTTGTTAGTAAAAAGAACACACATGCAATGAGACTGGTGGATCCATAGGTGGATTGTGAAAAGAACACACATGCAATGACACTAGTGGATCCATATGTGGCATGTGAAAAGAACACACATGCAATGACTCTGATTGTTGTTAGTAACAAGAACACACATGCAATAACACTGGTGGATCCATGTGTGGTCTCTGAAGAGAACACACATTTCAATGACTCTGGTGGATCCATATGTTGTATGTGAAAAGAACACACATGAAATGACTCTGGTTGTTGTTAGTAAAAAAAGCACACATGCAATGGCAATGGTGGATCCATAGGGGGATTGTGAAAAGAACACACATGCAATGACACTGGTTGTTGTTAATAAAAGGAATACACATGCAATGACACTGGTGGATCCATGTGTTGTCTCTAAAGAGAACACATTTCAATGACTCTGGTTGTTGTTAGTAAAAAGAACACACATGCAGTGACAGTGGTGGATCCATTTGTGGTCTCTGAAGAGAACACACATGCAATGACTCTGGTTGTTGTTAGTAAAAAGAACACACATGCAATGACACTGGTGGATCCATGGGTGGTCTTTGAAGAGAACACATATTTCAATGACACTGGTGGATCCATATGTGGTATGAGAAAAGATCATACATGAAATGACTCTTGTTGTTGTTAGTAAAAAGAACACACATGCAATGACACTAGTGGATTCATAGGTGGATTGTGAAAAGAACACACATGCAATGACACTGGTGGATCCATATGTGGTATGTGAAAAGAACACACATTGAATGACTCTGGTTGTTGTTAGTAGAAAGAACACACATGCAATGACACTGGTGGATCCATGTGTTGTCTATGAAGAGAACACACATTTCAATGACTCTGGTTGTTGTTAGTAAAAAGAACACACATGCAATGACACTGGTGGATCCATTTGTGGTATGTGAAAAGAACACACATTTCAATGACTCTGGTTGTTGTTAGTAAAAATAACACACATCCAATGACACTGGTGGATCCATATGTGTTATGTGAAAAGAACACACATGCAATGACTCTGGTTGTTGTTAGTAAAAAGAACACACATGCAATGACACTGGTGGATCCATAGGTGGATTGTGAAAAGAGCACACATGCAATGACACTGGTGTATCCATAAGTGGTATGTGAAAAGAACACACATGCAATGACTCCAGTTGTTGTTAGTAAAAAGAACACACATGCAATGACACTAGTGGATCCATGTGTGGTCTCTGAAGAGAATACACATTGTTTCAATGACACTGGTGGATCCATATGTGGTATGTGAAAAGAACAGTCATGAAATGACTCTAGTTGTTGTTAGTAAAAAGAACACACATACAATGACACTGGTGGATCCATAGGTGTATTGTGAAAAGAACACATATGCAATGACACTTGTGGATCCATATGTGGCATGTGAAAAGAACACACATGCAATGACACTGGTTGTTGTTATTAAAAAGAACACACATGCGATGACACTGGTGGATCCATGTGTGGTCTCTGAAGAGAACACACATTTCAATGACTCTGGTTGTTTTTAGTAAAAAGAACACACATGCAATGAGACTGGTGGATCCTTGTGTGGTCTCTAAAGAGAACACACATGCAATGACTCTGGTTGTTGTCAGTAAAAAGAGCACACATGCAATGACACTGTTGGATCCATATGTGGTATGTGAAAAGAACACACATTTCAACGACTCTGGTTGTTATTAGTAAAAAGAAAACACATGCAATGACACTGGTGGATCCATAGGTGGATTGTGAAAAGAGCACACATGCAATGACTCTGATTGTTCCATATGTGGTATGTGAAAAAAACACACATGCAATAATTCCAGTTGTTGTGTGTAAAAAGAACACACATGTAATGACACTGGTGGATCCATGTGTGGTCTCTGAAGAGAACAAATATTTCAATGACACTGGTGGATCCGTATGTGGTATGTGAAAAGAACAGTCATGAAATGACTGCAGTTATTGTTAGTAAAAATAACACACATGCAATGAGACTGGTGGATCCATTGGTGGATTGTGAAAAAAACACACATGCAATGACACTGGTGGATCCATATGAGGCATGTGAAAAGAACACACATGCAATGACTCTGGTTGTTGTTAGTAACAAGAACACACATGCAATAACACTGGTGGATCCATGTGTGGTCTCTTAAGAGCACACACATTTCAATGACTCTGGTTCTTGTTAATAAAAAGAACACAGATGCAATGACACTGGTGGATCCATGTGTGGTCTCTAAAGAGAACACACATGCAATGACTCTAGTTGTTGTTAGTAAAAAGAGTACACATGCAATGACATTGGTGGATCCATATGTGGTATGTGTAAAGAACACACATGCAATGACACTGGTGGATCCATAGGTGGATTGTTGTCACATCCCAAGATTTTCCAAACCTTGTAATGTGAAAAATAAAATAAAATAACAAAATAAATTTTTGTTGAAAATCAGGGTGAAAAGAAACTTTTGTTTCTAAAAGGAGACTTAAAATTCCATCTTGAACAAACTTTGGTAAAAGTTAGAATTCAACAAAATCCAAATCAAGGGAAATGCATTCCTCAATGAATGTATCTGGAAATTTGAACATTTGGAAAGTAATCCAAAACCCTAAACCCTAATGGAAGGAAATTATTTTCCAAAGTATCTCCAAATCCATGGATTTGATCCATAGCAAAGTTGATCAACAAACTTTCTCAAAGGATCAAGAAAGACCTTAGGGATTGGTTTCACTTAGTTTGGAACCCTAGACAAGATCTTGTGAATATAATAAGATAAGGAAATTGAATTTCCAAAGCCTTTAAAGCCCTTACCAAAAGCCATACCAATTGGTGATCAATAATCCTAAAGGGATTTATAAAGATAAACATTTATCAAAGGAAAATAAATTGTTTTGGAAACACTGTTTTAGATCTTTTAATAAAAGACTTTGTTTTCAAATGAAAAGGTGAGCCAAATTAATTTTGGCCAAGCTTTTGTAATAAAATATTTTGTTTTGATAAAATGAGTAAAAGTTTATTTAAATAAAATAATAAGGATTTAAATATCCAATTTTATTTAAGTAAAAGGCTTTTCCCATTTTAAATGAACACCAAGTATTTTATTACTACTTTGAAATCTTTTATTAAAAGGTTTTGCTTTGATTAAAATGAGTAAAGAATTATTTAAATAAAATAATTATTTAAGTAAAGGCTTTCCCATTTTAATTAAAACACCAAAACTTATTTATTTATTTAAATAAGTTTCCAAGTATTCCTTATTTTTAAAATAAAACCTACTGGTTTGGTTTTGAAAATAATTGGATTTCAAATGGAAATTTTATTTGAATAAATCAAACACTATTAAACAACTAAAGATCCATTTTATTTAATGGATCCTAAATTAAAATAAAAATATATTTCATTTTGAGATTTGGAATATGTTGCCAAACAGAACCAAATTCAAATGAAAAGTTTGCTGTTTGATTTGATTGAGTGTTGTTTGAAAGTGTGAATAATTGTTTGAAATTCAAAACAGAAAAAGAATTAGAAAAAGAAAAAGATTTAAACAGAAAAAAATAAGAAAACATACCCAGCCCACTAAGGCCCATTCCAGCCCAGCTCCCCTCCCCGAAGCATTCTTTTCTCACCCAGAAACTGACCCACACAGAGAATGACAACCAGGACCCACTCCTCCTCTCACTCACTCACCGACGAGATGACCCCACCCAGCCAGTTGTCTCCCTGAAGAAAACGATTCGAACCAAATAACGAACCCACACAGTCGATGACAGCTCGGACCCACACCCACTCTCTCTTGTCCTCCCGCGACTCCTTCTCCTCACCGCGGCCGTTTCGCTTTTGATTCCGTCGATTAAATTCCGTTAACGCTACGTTAATCTCTCGTCGACGACACCTACTTAAACACCAGCTTTCTCCTCCATTTCTGCACACTCCTCTCTACGCCACCAGTCGACTCCATTTCTCTCAGACCGCAGCTCCGACCACCGTCTCCGAGCAATTCCGGCGAAACCAGACCTCCCCTTACCTCGCCGACCTAGCACCCTTACTCCACGCATCCAGACGCATCTATCCATACCACCCATTCACCCGCGGGCACCCCAGAGCCTCGACAACGACGACCACAACACCGTCGCCACCGTCTGCCTCCGCTCCGGCGAACTCCACAGGTAGCTTCCAGCCACCCCTCTTCTTTTCGATGATGCGCCTAAGACTAGTGATTCCTTCTGCAACTAACGCCGTCGTTCTCGTGTCCTAGCTCACACCGTAGCGCCGCCTCCGTCGTCGACAGTGAGCACCGCCGTCTGCTTCCTCTCCGACGAGCCCCACCGGTAAGACCAGACCGCCCCTTCACTCCTCGTTCACGCACAAGACCTTGTTTTGGACCCGTGCATCTAACCATGTCTTCGCCTTGCCCTGGAGTGAATCACAGCGACGTCCACGACAACCACCCGACGCACCCGACGCCGTCCTCCACTCCGGCGAGCAATCGCGGCTGAACCAGAGCGCCCCTCGTCGAACCGTCAGTACCTCGAGCATCGCCGTGACCTCCTGAGCCCGGTGAGCATGCCCTCTTTCTCTCTCGCTTTCTGTATCGCCGGCACCGTCATCGACCGATCGCTCCGCCGCCGCTAGCCACCGCAGCGCCGCCCACTTTAGGTTGAGCCTGCCGCAACCGTTCGATCTAGATCCATCGGCTACGATAGTTTCACTTAACGCCGAAGAGGTACGCTACCTAAGCCGCACGATTAGATTAGATCCAACGCTCCACAGTCACGATCCGGCCGAACCGGTATCGACCAATGATATCACGCCGCGTGTCCACCAGATCTGTTTAAAACAGATTTGAAAACAGAAACTTTTGCCAATTTCAAACCCATGTATCTTTTGATCCACACGTCCAAATTTTACAAATTTGATGTCGTTGGAATCAGCAAGACAGGACCTAGCCAACCCTGCCCTTAGTTTAGCAAATAGTATTTGTTAGTTTGTTTGATTTTGCAGATTCTTTTGTGTGCTTGCTAACATTAGAAAAATCATTTAAAAATGATTTTAAGGTTAAAACCTTTGCCAATTAGTTTGTTGTGACCTTACTGACCCTAGGAACCAACCCATAGTTTGGAAAGTGATTTTGGAAAAGAATAGGATGGATTAATTAGTTTAGTCCATTTCTAGCTAACTAAAACTATTTGTTTTGTTTATGAAAATGCTTTCATAAAGAAAACTTTGGAGAAAATGTTTTGAACCAAACCTACTGACCCAAACACCAAGTTTTGCAATAGCAACTCATTTGGTGAACCCTATAGGTTAGTGCCTTAGTAAAAATATTTCTACACCACATAGAATGACACTTTGTTTTGCAAATGGTTTTATAGTGAAACCTTTTGCAAATGACTTTGCCACTTTGGTAAATGACCATTTTGGATCTTACAAAGTTTAGGAATCTAATAGAGACCCTCTTTGCAAATGACTTTGCCATTTTGGTAAATGACCAATTTGGAACTTACAAAGTTTAGAAGCCTAGTGGAGATCACCTTTACAATTAGAACCATCCTTTGCATGCTTGCATGCATTTCTTGACTTTGTTATTTTATGTGTGTAGTTTTGCTTGATTGGTAGATTAAGTTTGTGCCTTGCTTGATTGAATTATAGTGACTTGAAGAGTGTGAGTGCTGCAAGGACAAAGAGTGAACCTATACCCTCTACCCAAAAAGGCAAGTGATGCTTCATATCATTATCCCATTATTTTCACTATGCATTAGTGTTTTTGCTAAGTAAAACTTGCATGGTTTTATTTTGCTAAGTATAGATCTTGCTATAGGAAAACTAGTAGAATGAATCCTTAGAAGGATTTTCCTTAGTTAAGAATCCTATTACTACCAAGCTTAGCCTAGCTAATAGAAAACCTGGGTGGAATATATTCACTATGGAAAAATCTCTAAGTCTGAGGACTTATGTTTTGGATTAATAAAATAACTAAGTTAATGAATCACCTGGGTGGAAATGGAAGGAATGGTTTATGTTGAGTGGTTCACAAGGCCATGGACTTGGCTTGTGTATCTCACTTGTGGATGGCCACCCAGGAACAAAGAGATTTGAGATGTCAAATGTTGAGAAGCTTCAAGTGCAACCACTTGGCAATATGGGCTCTGCCATGATCATATAGGTTGCAAGAACTTAGCCACATGGACAGTGGGTGGTAGTGATTGATAGGTTGGAGCGCGTCCATGTTGGTCTAAGGAAAGCTTGAAAGATTTTGTCTTGGGAAACCAAGTCTTGTGGGTAAAGTGCACCACCTCTGCAGAGTGTAAAACCTAAGTACTTAGCCATGTCCCTGGTAAAGGACAATTTGAGCATCAAGACATGGAAGCAATCAAGAATCTCATCACTCCAATTTCTAAATAAAATTTGTGGGTGAACCAGGGTTGTGTGAAATTCTTCAATCTTTGATTGGTAGATGCCTTGAAAGGATCTTCAAATCTTCAGTCTCTGATTGGTAGATGCCCTGAGTGGATCTTCAGTCTTTGATTGGTAGATGCCTTGATAGGATCTTCAATCTTTGGTTAAGAAAATTGTTTTTGCCAAGATAATCTTCAGTCTCTGATTGGTAGATGCCCTGAGTGGATCTTCAGTCTTTGATTGGTAGATGCCTTGGAATTTGTTTTTGCCAAACAAATCTTAGTGTTTTCAAAATGATAGGAAAAATCTATTTTGAGCAATGCAAGCCTCAGATCCACTTAGCCAAATGCATATGGATGATAGACTCCACTATACTACCAAAGTATCACTTGCCAATACAATTCAAATGTATTGACCCTTGTGGCTGTAACTTATGATGTTGCAGGTTTGATTGATTTTAGTGAAGATTGATTTATTAGGATTACAAAGTCTACAACCAACATGTCTGCCTGTGGCACTTTGAAGATGAAGGACCCATGACTATAGTTATTCCGCTGCAATGTAATGTAAATAGCCAATGAGCTATGTTTGATGTAATAAAACTATTTTATTCCTGGTTATAAAGTTGTATTATGACCTTTGTTTCTTGATATTACATCTGAACTGTGGATGCTAGCTATTGATCCAGGGACTAGCATTGTAAACACAGGGGACTCAATCTTATTAAAGGTTAGGGACGCTACAGAATGGTATCAGAGCATTGTGTTGCCTGTAGGATTTGTAACCCTAGGACTGGACAAAAACCCTTAGAAAAATAGGAGTTGTATTTGTTCCAAAACTTATTTACAAAAACAATCTTGTAAACTCTTTCCTCAATCATTTTTGGTTTCAACTCTACTTCTCTTCTACTTCAAAACTTGATGGAAAAGCCTACCCCATGACCAAAGACTACACCATGTGCAAAGGACTTCTTCAACTTCATCAACTCTAATGACTTCAACTTCTTCAACATCTTCAACATGTACACCAAGGACTTCAACTTGGATATCACTAAAGACTACAAGTCTTGAGTAACATTTCATTTGAAGACTAAGGAAAAACAACTTAGAAGAAGCCATCATCATCTTTGAAGATTTGTGGCCAAGACACAAGAATTCTCCAAGGATACAAAGATCTCAATCAAGAAGAATCAACCAAGAAGGATGGAAAGATCACAAGTAAACCATATAGATGGACCACCATATTTATTTTAAGTCAAACCCACCAACTTATATGGTGTAACAAAAATTATTTTGGTTGCCTAAAAATGTGCTTGAAACTTGTTATTTGAGTGGAGTGCTTGTTTGTGATTGCTTGTGTGAATTGTGATGTGTGTGATTAGGATTGATTCCCTTAGAAATCTTTTGCCTATTCTAATCCCAATCCAACCCCAAACAGATGACTTCTCCAAGAGACTCCAACATCAAGGATGGTGACAACAACAACCAAGAGGTCAACATGAGAGAACTCATAGCAACCCAACACCAATTGAGTCAACTAACAGCTCAGTTCATAGCTAACAATAGTGATAAAGACCCTACCTTGCAAAAGTTTTTGGAAGAACAATCCCAACTGATGCTTAAGGTGACTAATCAAATGATCAGCATGGAAGAAAACTATCCCAAAAGAGTGTATGACAACAAGGATGACAAGAATATTATTCTAGATGGAGCCCCAGCTTGCATTATTTGTGGAGACAAGGATCACACTTCCAAGGAGCATGAAGATCAATGCCCCAATTGTGAAGAGGAACATCCAGTTGGCCAATGCCCCACATCTCAAGTTACTTGTTACCTTTGTGAAGGAAACGACCATGTACCTACTCAATGCCCCGTCTATGCCATTGTTGAACAAAGGAAACAAGAAGGATCCAAGTATGCCAAGAATGTTGATGACAAAGGAAAAGGACCACTCATACCTCCAAACAAGACAACCCAATTCAAAGGATCAAAGAAGCCCAAGAAACCAAAGCAAGACATGAGCCTTGTGCAATGTCGTAAATGTAAGGAAATGGGACACTACCCCAGTGGATGCCCACAGAACCCGAAGAATAAAGAGATCGGCCAAGTAGTGTGCAACAACTGCAAAGAGCTAGGCCACTACGTAGAAACTTGTCCACAAGAGCAACGTAAAGAACTCCAAGATATCCACTGTTTCAATTGCAAGGAACCAGGACACTATGTAAGCAATTGTCCAGAGAAGATGAAGAACAAGATAAACAAGTCTATGGAGAAACCCAACCTTAGCCCATGAGTCAAGTGAGAAAATAAAGGACACGATGCAGAAGTTTTCCAAGATTCCAAGCAAGCCAAGATGTAGTTTAGTTGGAAAATTTTTAAGGGTGGTAGTACCCTAGTTGTTTTGAACCTGCTTGTAACCCTAGCCTCCCCAAATCTCGGGACGAGATTTATTTTAAGGGTGGTAGCCTGTCACATCCCAAGATTTTCCAAACCTTGTAATGTGAAAAATAAAATAACAAAATAAATTTTTGTTGAAAATCAGGGTGAAAAGAAACTTTTGTTTCTAAAAGGAGACTTAAAATTCCATCTTGAACAAACTTTGGTAAAAGTTAGAATTCAACAAAATCCAAATCAAGGGAAATGCATTCCTCAATGAATGTATCTGGAAATTTGAACATTTGGAAAGTAATCCAAAACCCTAAACCCTAATGGAAGGAAATTATTTTCCAAAGTATCTCCAAATCCATGGATTTGATCCATAGCAAAGTTGATCAACAAACTTTCTCAAAGGATCAAGAAAGACCTTAGGGATTGGTTTCACTTAGTTTGGAACCCTAGACAAGATCTTGTGAATATAATAAGATAAGGAAATTGAATTTCCAAAGCCTTTAAAGCCCTTACCAAAAGCCATACCAATTGGTGATCAATAATCCTAAAGGGATTTATAAAGATAAACATTTATCAAAGGAAAATAAATTGTTTTGGAAACACTGTTTTAGATCTTTTAATAAAAGACTTTGTTTTCAAATGAAAAGGTGAGCCAAATTAATTTTGGCCAAGCTTTTGTAATAAAATATTTTGTTTTGATAAAATGAGTAAAAGTTTATTTAAATAAAATAATAAGGATTTAAATATCCAATTTTATTTAAGTAAAAGGCTTTTCCCATTTTAAATGAACACCAAGTATTTTATTACTACTTTGAAATCTTTTATTAAAAGGTTTTGCTTTGATTAAAATGAGTAAAGAATTATTTAAATAAAATAATTATTTAAGTAAAGGCTTTCCCATTTTAATTAAAACACCAAAACTTATTTATTTATTTAAATAAGTTTCCAAGTATTCCTTATTTTTAAAATAAAACCTACTGGTTTGGTTTTGAAAATAATTGGATTTCAAATGGAAATTTTATTTGAATAAATCAAACACTATTAAACAACTAAAGATCCATTTTATTTAATGGATCCTAAATTAAAATAAAAATATATTTCATTTTGAGATTTGGAATATGTTGCCAAACAGAACCAAATTCAAATGAAAAAGTTTGTTGTTTGATTTGATTGAGTGTTGTTTGAAAGTGTGAATAATTGTTTGAAATTCAAAACAGAAAAAGAATTAGAAAAAGAAAAAGATTTAAACAGAAAAAAATAAGAAAACATACCCAGCCCACTAAGGCCCATTCCAGCCCAGCTCCCCTCCCCGAAGCATTCTTTTCTCACCCAGAAACTGACCCACACAGAGAATGACAACCAGGACCCACTCCTCCTCTCACTCACTCACCGATTGAGATGACCCCACCCAGCCGCTTGTCTCAAGAAAACGATTGAACCAAATAACGAACCACACATCGATGACAGCTCGGACCCACACCCACTCTCTCTTTTCACGATGACGGGTCCCACGCCACTGTGCTTCGTCCTCCCCGCGACTCCTTCTCCCCTCACCGCGCGGCCGTTTTCTGCTTTGATTCCGTCGATTGAATTCGCGTTAACGCTGCATTAATCTCTCGTCATGACGACACCTACTTAAACACCAGCTTTCTCCTCCATTTCTGCACCACTCTCTCTCGCCACCAGTGACTCCATTTCTCTGTGCCGCCGCAGTTCCGACCATCGCCTCCGAGCAATTCCAAAACCAGACCTCCCCTTACCTCGCCGACCTAGCACCCTTACTCCACGCATCCAGACGCATCTATCCATACCACCCATTCACCCGCGGGCACCCCAGAGCCTCGACAACGACGACCACAACACCGTCGCCACCGTCTGCCTCCGCTCCGGCGAACTCCACAGGTAGCTTCCAGCCACCCCTCTTCTTTTTCGGCGATGCGCTTAAGACCAATGATTCCTTCCGAACTAACGCCGCTGCTCGTGTCCTAGCTCACACCGTAGCGCCGCCTCCGTCGTCGACAATGAGCACCGCCCGTCGCTTCTCCGACGAGCCCCACCGGTAAGACCAGACCGCCTTCACTCCTCGTTCACGCACGACCTTGTCTTGGACCCGCGCATCTAACCATGTCTTCACCTTGCCCTGAGTGAATCACAGCGACGTCCACGACAACCACCCGACGAACCCGACGCCGTCCTCCACTCCGGCGAGCAATCGCGGCTGAACCAGAGCGCCCCTCGTCGAACCGTCAGTACCTCGAGCATCGCCGTGACCTCCTGAGCCCGGTGAGCATGCCTCTTCTCGCTTTCTCAGACGCTGCATCGCCATCGATCGACGCTCGCCGCCGCTAGCCACCGCAGCGCCGCCCACTTTAGGTTGAGCCTGCCGCAACCGTTCGATCTAGATCCATCGGCTACGATAGTTTCACTTAACGCCGAAGAGGTATGCTACCTAAGCCGCACGATTAGATTAGATCCAACGCTCCATACCACGATCCGGCGAACCGGTATCGATCAATGATATACGCGTGTCCAAGATCTGTTTAAAACAGATTTGAAAACAGAAACTTTTGCCAATTTCAAACCCATGTATCTTTTGATCCACACGTCCAAATTTTACAAATTTGATGTCGTTGGAATCAGCAAGACAGGACCTAGCCAACCCTGCCCTTAGTTTAGCAAATAGTATTTGTTAGTTTGTTTGATTTTGCAGATTCTTTGTGTTGCTAACATTAGAAAAATCATTTAAAAATGATTTTAAGGTTAAAACCTTTGCCAATTAGTTTGTTGTGACCTTACTGACCCTAGGAACCAACCCATAGTTTGGAAAGTGATTTTGGAAAAGAATAGGATGGATTAATTAGTTTAGTCCATTTCTAGCTAACTAAAACTATTTGTTTTGTTTATGAAAATGCTTTCATAAAGAAAACTTTGGAGAAAATGTTTTGAACCAAACCTACTGACCCAAACACCAAGTTTTGCAATAGCAACTCATTTGGTGAACCCTATAGGTTAGTGCCTTAGTAAAAATATTTCTACACCACATAGAATGACACTTTGTTTTGCAAATGGTTTTATAGTGAAACCTTTTGCAAATGACTTTACCACTTTGGTAAATGACCATTTTGGATCTTACAAAGTTTAGGAATCTAATAGAGACCCTCTTTGCAAATGACTTTGCCATTTTGGTAAATGACCAATTTGGAACTTACAAAGTTTAGAAGCCCA